>VXAV01005190.1:0-18389 GCA_013399715.1 Alectura lathami
ACATCCAGTGACAGGACAAGGGCCAATGGGTGCAAGCTGGAGCATAGGAGGTTCCGCTTAAATGTGTGGAGAAATTTCTGCATGGTGAGGGTGACAGAGCACTGGAACAGGCTGCCCAGAGAGGTTGTGGAGTCTCCTTCTCTGGAGACATTCAAAACCCGCCTGGATGCGTTCCTGTGCAATCTGCTCTAGGTGTTCCTGCTTGGGCAGGGGGATTGGACTAGATGATCTTTCGAGGTCCCTTCCAATCTCTAACATTCTGTGATTCTGTGATTCTGTAATTAAATAATATATATTTTTTTCTTGTAATTTACAAAAGTAGATGCAGGTGTGTAAAGTATGGTATGATTTACTGTCAGGAATTTCAGAATTTTTTTGTTAACTTGATATATACATTTATATATAAAATACAAGGAGATATAAAAGATATTTTGTCTTCTTTTGTTTTCCTTATCTGCTTTTTTGGTTTAAAGTGAAAAAATATTGTTCTAATTTATGAAATATAAGTCTTACCAAACATGAAGTACTCAATAAGAAAAAAGAATTCCTGCTGCTTAATTATACAGAATGCAATGCAATTAGATTTGGTTTCTTCCTGGTTTAATTTAGTCTGTTCCCTTAGGAGAGATCTATTCACCATATTTAATTTAGCTGTAATACTCTAGTAAATATTTTCCAAAAATGAAAACTTCATGAGTTGAAGATATGCACTGCAAGCTTTCTATTTTCCACATTACCTTTTAAAAAGCTTATTTGTTTCAGTTATCTTTAAACTTTTTAAGGGTAAAATTAGATCTCCAGAAATGTTCTTGAGTTTGCATCCTTAATGAAGAGTTTTTGCTTATTACTTGAGGTATAACATAAATCTTATTGAAATCATTGGAGCTGGGTCCAGGACCCAAACTCTTTGCTCCAGAGCTGCCCCCAGCCCCATTGACATCATTGCTGAGGCTCTGCCTGGCTGGAACTGAGCTGAACATTGCTCCTAGCTCACCTGTATGGGGACTTGTTGGCCCCATATACACTATATCTGGTCATTTTGGACAGCAGCCCTCACACACATTGGCTACATCTCTCAGAGCAATCTTCTGGTGATATTTCTCCAGGCTGGAGGGAGCACAGGGTTAGAATCAGGCTGGGACTGACTTTGGGGAGATGCTGTTTGTGCTCTATATGCACAAGAAGGACAAAAAACTGAGGAAAATTGAGTATCACTTAATAGTACACAATACAATATGCATTGTATACATGCAAGAAACTTAAAGTCCCATTCATAATTTCTTCAGATGTGTCATTTCAAGCATTCAGAAGCTACAAAAACAAGACTCCAAAGACTCCAAAGATAAAAGATTTATTTATTTTTTTTCTTATATCTACTTACTGGATTTTGATAACAGTGTCTCATATCGTGAGTTCTTCTCCATACTAGCAGGGAATTAGATTGTATTGTTACTTTAAAAAAGGCTAAATTTCTCAAATGACATTACATCTAGATCTTATGAAGTCATTAAATCTTCCAAGATTTCAGAGGAAAGAAATGACCTGGAATCACTGTCTCAGACATCACTTTCTGTGACATTAACAACAGATTTAGCACTAATTCATGTGGGACCTGTATTTTGCTTGACTTTGGTTCCAATGTATGTTCTGGAAAAATTTCTGCTGGAAAAACTGATGGGACTTTTGTTAGGAATGGATTACCCACATGCCACATCTGTCATGTACTGTGAGATGTAATTTGCCCCTTAACAAGCATGGACTGGGTATAAATACAAAAGTATCATTTATATTCATATTAGGTGGATATTCTCTGAAAGTAAAGGTCCAAGAGAGAAAATTAATAACAAACTTGACATTTATGTACCTATATTATTTAATAATGTAAGTCAGAATGCAAAATTTTATGAAAGGTCAGAAAAACCTTCCTAGGAATGCAAATTTCCTTTCTGTAATCTGAAGAAAGTCATGCAGTTTATACCCATTAAAGACCTGTCCCTTGTTTGCTGCTGCAGTGCTGAATTAACAGTTCCATATAAACATAAAAATTTCTAATCCTGATTTGCTTTATAAATGTACAGATTGGTAACATCTTGATGAAATACAGCAATACCAATATCATACTGACCGCAGGCATAAACTTCTGCTCTGCTAGACTGTTATTTTAAGCTTAAAGCTCTGATATTTCTTTAAATCTTTCTTTTTAAATTGCAGAACCTTTAAGTCACAAGGCTGCCGTCATTTTTACATTTTAAGGCCTTGCATGAGGCTAATGACACAAATGCCTTTGCCAAGCGTACACACCAGCATTAATGTACTGGGACCAATGACTCAGCCAGTCAGGACATGAAGTACAGCAATGCACATTTTCATCACAGTTCAGCAGCAGAGGCAGCACATTGCACAAGAATTAGTGCTTAAGCAAAGCTTTAGGCAAGGCCAATATGGGAAGAAAAAGCAGGGCAGAAGAGCAGGGGCTGTGTTCACCATCAAGACATTCAAAGCCTCTGTGCTTCTGTTTCCATACCTCACAGGAGTGCAGACTGGAGGGCATGTAAGGATACCATTGCTGTGACAAACTACCTGTAGGACACCTTATCCATCATCACTAATGAAGCGTGCTGTGGAGATGCTTGGAAGAGGCTGAGTAACATAGATGAGCCCTGCAGAGGACACAGGTAGATCAGGGCCACCAAGGCCAACTCAGATCTATTGATCTGAGAATTCAAGGGTCAGACTCTGGGAAATAGAGTGTGAGCCTGAGGACTGCTAGGAACTGTGCTGATTCCCTCAGCTTTAGGCTTTTGTGTACCTTTAGCATTGCTGGAGAGACAAGCTTTGCCATGTGATTATCAGTTTGTGCTTTTTTGCGAAACACTTTGTTCAGGCCAGACCATGAGGCCACAGGACAGTGCAGAGTCTGGATGGGTTGCCAGAGGAGATCTAGAAAATAGCTGTAAGTAGGATCAGGGATGGTATTCCCACCCACTTGTCTAACCCACCTGATGGGTTTTATCTGACCTAGTCACAATTTTCTCAAATGTCTGTGTATGTGAGGTTGTAATGGACATTAAGGCCAAAGAGAAAATCACCAAGGATGTGATATTTGGGTTTATATATTCCTGCATTTAAGCATTCTTCTTTGAATTTACTCAAAACTAAGACCACACATTAGCTAAAGACACTGGAGGAACACATGAACTTACAATATTCTCTTTTGTGATGTTTCTCAGAGAAACCTCTTGGCAGAGTGAAAGAGACTTACACTGCCCGGTTTTTCATTTTATTATTCTAAAAGAATTGGAAAAATTGGTAGGAAACAGGGTAAAAGAAGAATAAACTTCTTTGCCCAGCAGGTAAACCTTTGCATTTTGAAGAAACCTTACTCTAGTTTATCTTCAATCTTGTAAAAAAACATTGAATATAAGTAGTGCAAATCCTAACAGTAATTCTTATTTTAAAATGTCAGGTTTTTTGCTTGTTTGTTTTAGCTGTAGTTTTTGATTTAACTAAAAGAAAGTCAATACATCTGGTCCCTCTACTGAAGAGTTAAAGAAATATGAAATCATTTTCTAAAACCATAAATTACCACAGCTTCAATCCTGACAATAAGGGCATTTGTAAGTATTTGATACTGATTTACATCTTTATGTTTTATTCTCCTTCCTGTACAGGGTTAGCTACTGCACATAAAGGATCTCTGTAGTGGTATAAAACATCTGCACTAAGGCAATAATCCCTTTCTAGAAATGTCAGTATCATTAAAACAGATCAGTTTTCTGTAGCAACCAAATCCTGAATAATAAATTCAATTTGCAAAATATTTCATTTAAAGCAGAAGTAAAACATCCAATGGAAAGTATTATAAATAAGACAGTGTAGTGCCTGGATGGTACTGCAGATATATCCAGGCTGGACTGTCAAAAGTCCATAGTACCAGAGGGGATCATCCTGAGGAGTACTGAGGGAGCTGGCAGAAGTGTTGCCAAGCTGCCCACCATCATTTATCAGCAGTCCTGGTCAGTCAGGGAGGTCCCGGATGACTGGAGGCTTGCCAATGTGACACTCATCTACAAGAAGGGTCAGAAGGACAATCCAGGGAACTGCAGGCCTGTCAGACTGACCTCAGTATCAGGGAAGGTCATGGAGCAGATAAGCCTGTGTGTGATCACATGGTGTGTGAGGGTCAAGTAGAGGATGAGGCCTAGCCAGCATGGTGTCATGAAAGGCAGGTCCTGCCTGACTAACCTCATCTCCTTCTATGACCAGGTGACCCGCCTGGTGGATGAGGGAAAGGCTGTGGATGCAGTCTACCCAGACTCCAGTAAAGCCTTTGACTCTGTCTCCCACATCATCTCCTGGAGAAGCCTGTGGCTTGGACAGGTGTACTCTGCAATGGGTGAAAAACTGTCTGGGTGGTCGGGCCCAGAGAGTGATGGTGAATGGAGCCAAATGCAGCTGAAGACCTGTCATGAGTGGTGTTCCCCAGGGGTCAGTGATGGGACTGGTGCTGTTTAACATCTTCATTGATGATCTGGATGAGGGGACTGAGTGCACCCTCTGTAACTTTGAAGACGACACCAAGTTGGGAGGAAGCATTGATTTGTCTGAGGGTAGGAAGGCTTCACAGAGGGATCCGGAGAAGCTGGGTTGATGGGTAGAGGCCATTTGCATGGGTTTGAACAAGACCAATTGCCAGGTCCTGCACTTTGGTCACAACTCCAAACAACAACACAAGCTTGGGGCATAGTGGCTGGAAAGCTGTGTGAAGGAAAAGGAGCAGGGGGTGCTGGTCCACAGCAGGCTGGACAGGAGCTAGCAGCATGCCCAGGTGGTCAACAAGGCCAACAGCATCCTGGCTTGCTTCAGAAATAGTGCAGCCAGTAGGACTGGGGAGGTGATCGTCCCCCTGTACTTGGCACTGGTGAGGCCATACCTTGAGTGCTGTGTTCAGTTTTGGGCCCCTCACTACAAGAAAGTCGTTGAGGCCCTGGAGCATGTCCAAAGAACAGCAACAAAGCTGGTGAAGGGTCTGGAAGGGTATGGAGCACAAGTCTTATGGGGATCAGTCTGAGGGATCAGGGGAGACCTTGTTGCTCTCTACAACTACCTGAATGGAGGCTGTAGGGAGGTGGGGGTCGGCCTCTTCTCTCAGGTAACTAGTGATAGGATGAGAGGTATTTCTTCTCAGAAGGAGAGTTCAGGTACTGGGCCAGGCTGCCCAGGGAGGTGGTGGTGTCTCTGTTCCTGGAGCTGTTCAGGAAACACGTAGATGTGGCACCTACGGACATGGTTTAGCAGGCATAGTGGTGTTAGGTTGACAGTTGGACTAAACGATTTTAGAGGTCTTTTCCAACCTTAACGATTCTGTGATTCTATGATTCTATGATCAAACTGCATGTTAGTGCAAGCTATTCTGCCTTTACTTGGTTTTGGTGCAGCAGCTGATGTTGATATGGAGGTACCATTATTTAAGATGGGTGTTGTGGGTCTACATTACATCCCAGTCTTGTTATCTCCTTTTGAATTTAGATTAGTATAGCTTGCTCAGAGAGATTTTCCCAGTTTTGTTACCCTTTTTGAAGACAGAAGTGGCTATCTGCAGAGTGAAACGGTAGGCTTTTAGTTTTCACTTGGAATATTCCTATTTTAAAAAGTTGGACTCCCATTTACTAGTGCACATTACAAGTAAAGTGCCATCTGGTTAGTGCATCACAGAGAAGTGGGATTCTTTCCATGTTGAACAATCTGAAACTAGAGAGAGATTTCCAGATTTTTCAAGAGATGTAATGTATAGCATTTTTTCCAGTGGTGTAACTTGTGAGTAAAAACATCCCAAACCCAAAATAAAACAATGAACCTGAAAACAAACAAACAAACCACCAACAACCCTATAACAAAAAATTACTACTTTTCTTTCCCCAATGATTAGAATCTCATTTTTGATACTAGGATGAGTGAGAGTTAACTATGATGTGTTCTGGGGAATCACACCTAGGACATAAGATCCAAAGAACTGTAAATGTAAAAGTATAAAAATGCAAAAGTATAAAAATATCCTCCTTGCACTTCTAACTGCATCCAGCAACAGTTAACATTATCAGGATAACAAGGAAATGCTACCTGTGATTGCAGAAAACATAAAAAAATATTTCTATTACTTCTTTTTGTATACTGCAGAATCAGTACAGGTTAAGCAATCCAAATTTGCATGTCTCACTTCAGCTACTTTATCTAAAAGCTGTACAAATAGAGAAAGGTAGAGGAATATTGTCTTAGGAGAGACTCTATTCTAAATAAGTAAAACACAAGGAAGGAAGGAAACACAAGTTTGGGAGGATGAAGACATTGTCCAAGAATCAGAAAGTAAATCATGGCAGAGATAGGGTAAAATATAGATTTCTCAGTTCTGACTCAGTAATCTCAGATACTGAGGATGCAGTTTCTGAATGCATAACATGAGCATATTATACTTTGTAGACAGCTGTGACAGATTTTGGTGTTTTTGCCTTATTTAGTCACAATAAATAAATCCAAGGAGCATTTTAATCTGCATAAATGGGAATTCTGAAAAGAATCACTAGTGTGAATTATTACAGGTTCAGGTTAGTGAGGTTTTCGGGTCCATGAGCACTAAAGACCCACTGAAAATACTCCTGTTGTTATAGGAGGCTGCACCCTCTAACAGGAACCTCACAATCTCCCTGCAGTATCTGCAGATCAAAATCTGCATCAGGGCAATTTGGAAAGGTGTTTGCTGTACTTTGTAATTCTAAACACCAATAAACAAACAAAAGTAATAATATGCTTTTCATAACAACTTGCATGCTAATGCCTAGTTTCAATGGCTGCAGTGATGACAGGTTTAAAGATTAGAAATACCCAGAATGTTTTGTGCGGAGCAGGAGACTTCTTTTGTTCCACAGGGAAAAGGGCAAAGTCACTATCAGGCAAGATTTGCCTATATTTGCTTTTGCTTCTTTAGAGACTGCAGGAAACTTACTGCTCTTGTGACATCTGGCAATTCATAGCATATTGTCTTTAAGAAGCTCAGATCAGGCACATTGCTGGCTCACAGCAGGCTGCTGGCCAAAACCCCCAGTTCGTTTTCTGATGGGCAGATTTCCAGGCACTCTGGCCAAAGCCTATACTGCTGCATGGGGTTGTTGTCACCTAACAGGAACCAAATAGCAGGAAGAAATTCGGTTTTGTCACCATGGTTGCTGTAGCACAATGGCACCCATGGAGACATGCAGAATAAAACCGAATGCTTGTGAAAATCTCTTTGTATTTAAGTGCCTGCAAGGAGACTTAACTGAACACAAGTTCCAGTATCCTGAGATTCATCTTTTAAACGACGAATACAGTTCAGCACATGGAAACTACCCCCCAGTTTGTTCTGTTACTGCCTTTTTTGTAAAGGCAACATGCGTGTATATGAGCTTTGTAGGAGAGTCAGACAGAAAGACAACAACTGCAAACCACATTAAAATTATGATCAAGATTTCTAATGTGGCTAGTGATTTCGAGGATCTCTGCAATGTGTTGGGTACCTGATTTGAAAACCATGGAAGCTGTTTGGTTTTCAGAAAAAAAGAGAGTGTTCAGACTTTCTGTTGTCCAGTCACAGTTTCTGAATATCTTTGATAAAGGACACTTATGAAGCATATCTCTTTTCATAAAGAGGTTTTGGTGCTAGTGGATCGCATCTCAGTTGAAAAAAAAAAAAAATTACAATATGAGCCTTTCAGTATATCCTGGCCAAATTACAACTCTCTAGTTGTTTAAATTAAGATACTAACATCACTTGCACATATATTCTTACATTACCTTACAGTTTTAATGTCTAAAGAAAAAGTTTGTACCATCTGGAAACTCTTGCTTTATTTTTCCCCACATTTCTGACGTAGCATATGTAATTACTTTGCAAACAGTACCTGCTTAATGCCCCTACATCTTGTCAATAATTTGTATGCAAAAGATGAACTCTTCTGTGAGTGATGGCTCCTCTGAGGCAGGAGAGAGAGCAGAGGAAACAGTTACAACTGCACAAATGTGATTGGCTTGTAAATATGTTGCCTAAGCACTTGTTCTAAACTGTGTCCACAGAGACTTTTATTAATGGCCTGAAATACTAGAGCAATGTGAAAAATGCTGAAAACGCTGCCATTGTTGTGTAGCTTGTACTGCATTCATTGAAAGCTCTCAAGTAGCAAGGCGGGGTGGTGAGAGGATCAAAAGGATGCCTGAGAAGCAACTGCCAGTAAATGTAGACCAGACTAGGGGAAAATCCTGGCTTTGCAGTGTAGGGTGAAATGTGGGCTGGCAGCATGGCCACACGTGTGAGACTTCAGGCTAAATTTACAAGATCTCATATGTGACTGCAATCTACATCTCCTGGTTTTCCTGGGAAAGGTTTTGTTCACATGCAGTTTGTTGTTCTGACATTCTTAGACCATTTTCTCATAACATTTTTTTCTCACTTGTTACATAAGTTGCCCAAATCAAAAGAGGCAAATAATTTTCCTCTTACTTTTCTTGCATAGCAGGATTTATTTCCTTTTTTCTTATTATTATTTTTGGAGAAGGAATATATATATATTTAAGGTATTCACTGTGGCTATTACTATGACTTCTATGACTTTTTCAACACATTTTTTTTTTTTTTTCTATAAGGCTTTATAATAGTTACTTTTCATTTACAAATCCATTACAGCAATGGCTGTATGTTACATGTATCAGAAGCATAATATTTAGGATGTCATAGGAATTTAGCAGAGTATTTGTAGGGTTTTCACTGCTTTCCAATATTGTTTCAATTCAGCTCCTCCTGGCAGAAAACTAACTACTGATTATACTACTCATGTGCAATGACTCGATGACTTTCTCTTTATTTCCAGAATTGTCAATCTCAGTTTATTCCAGTACCGGTAATTTCCATCAGCTGAATGCATTAAAAAATGGAGCTAGAAAAACTACAAATCAGTGTTGTTAAGGAGACCACAGGACAAAATAATCTAAAGAAGTAAATTATTCTTTTTTTCCTTAGAATTGTCACCTTAGCAATGGCACCAAATTAGAGCTGAAGAATGAATGAATGAGAATAGACAAAGACTATAAATAAGTATCCATGAGTGATAATTTATTTTAGAATGAAGTTTCTTTCCCATAAATATTAATTATATTCTGTGGAAAAGTTCTGATATTTTTCTAATGATGAAGGTCAAGATATTTTGGTCAATTTTGTAGATTTATATTTACCCACACAATAGCTCTTTTGAAATAAAAATAATACACTGATCTTCTAGATTATCTTTTAGAAACATCATTACTTCACTGTACACATTTTTCTAACAAGGTAACTGTGTAATCTTTATATTGATTTCACTGTTTTTTTTTTTTTTTTTTTTTTTTNGTTAATTTTATTTTTTTTTTTTTTTTTTTTTTTTTTTAAATTCAGGTATGGATTGAATTTGTTCCTAATCCGTGTTTATTGCGTTGCAAAAAGATCTGCTTGTGTTTGTTCCATCTCTTGTAATTATAAGTTGAACTACTACCATGTGTGATCTCAAATATTTGCCTTTTGCATGATCTCAGACTGCATATAAGAGGCAGACTCTTAATTTTTTGTGAAGCTTTCCTTTACAAAATTGTTTGGGCCAACACATTTCAATTTAAATCTTAAATTATATACTTTTTGGTTAATATTTTACTTTCTAATTTATTATTTCACATTTATCAACAGGACTTCTTGTTTGAATATGAATCTCATGCCCAGAAAGTCTAAGTTCTGCAAAATTGTGCAGGCTACTCACCATGCTTTTCATTATAACTGTTTCTTCATTCAGCAAAAGTTAATTATCTGTCCTGACTATAAGTCTGCTGACCTGGTGTTAAGACCAAAAAAAAAAGGAAACAAACAAGAAAATAAGTTGAGAATAACCTTTACAAATGTGGAGAGAGGAAGCAAAAATGGCGCTATGGCTATTTTTTTTTGTCACACTGTAAAAAGGCAATCTAATTTAATTATTACTCTGTCACTGTGCTAATGACTATTTAGCCTTACAAATGACAGTCTGCAATAAAACAGCGAGCTAACCCATGCTTTTAATACTAAAACAATTTTCCTCTTTTGTGCTAATTTCAGTCAGAATGGAATATTGTGTGTAATGTTATTACTTAGACTGATTGCAGTCATATATAAAAATCTTTGAAGCTTTATGCACTATATTATTGAAAATTAATATTTTAGAGAAACTGAAGAGGTTTCTGCTAATGATTTCAACAGAAAGTTTTTTTTTTTTTTAAGTTTTAAAAATAGAAATCTAAAGCAAAAAAATCTACATACACTATATTCCATCACAAACAAATTTTTGCTAAAGCACTCAGCTGTTGCAGCAGAGCTCCAGCCGGGACAGATAACACACTCACATTACAAATATTTCCATCTAAATGTGTAGCAAAAATCACATATTGAAATGCCAAACCTTCATGCTTCCCATTTTTGCCAGGCAGTGAACAAATAAACCTTCCTTTGGGATGAATGTGTTTGTTTCAGCCTGTCACCCACTCTAGTAACAGCTTCTGTGCACACTTTGATCCTAAGCTAAGCACCAGAGCAATTACTGCTTCTCTGCAATTATCTAGCACTGGCTAACACAACGTGGGCATTGTGCTCTGACGGCAAAGTATGGGCAGGTTGGGTTGTGGGTGGCTGGAAACACAGGGCATGAAGGCACTAGACGTCTGAGCGTCTCTCACATCTTCATTGTTGCACAAAGCGTTGCAGCCTGCTGCTTGAGGCAGTAGTTTCTACTGGTCCAGCGTGAACGAGAGAAGCAAAACCCATGGCTGGAAGCAGCACAGGGCAGGGGCTTTGCTTTCTGTAGCCAAACCTTCCTCTGTGCCCTCTTGCCTGGCAGGTGCTGGGCAAGGAGGCAGTGGCAGTGGCTGGTGCCCTGTACTGCTTCTGCAAATTGTTGCCACTTATAATAGACGTGGCATAACAACAGGTGAAGCACAGCATGAATATTTGTGTATTCACATTTATTTTTAATTAGAATGAACCTAAATCAATGATAGATTTAACTTACAAGTGCAGTGGTTGTGTATTAAATCCACAACACATTTAGCTGTCTCTCCAACAGGGACAACAATCTTCAAATGGTATTGTGCATGTGCATCAAAAAATTAAGTATATACATATGTGTCTGCTGAAAATGAAATCCACTTTGGGAGAGTATTTTGCTTTTTGTGTCAACGCCATTTATCCTTCCAAAGCAGGTTCTTTTGTAAAAAATGAACACAGGTGTGTATAAATAAGGTAACCAATGTAAGTGGAGAACCTTTACAATTTGTTGCAAAAAGGGTGAAATAGAGAAGAAAGAGAGGCAACTGTAAGCCAGAGTGACTCTGTGTTCTGGCAGTGGTCCTTAGATATTCTACTGATGCAATAATTTGCTGGCCTTGTACTGTCTTTGAATGTGCAATTGAAATGTAGATTTGTTGATGCAGTAGGTGTGCTGCACGATATACACTGCTTGCATTTCTGTTCAATATAAACATCACTGCTTTAATGAAGTTGCTTTCAAATAATTTAGGTGTTCTCTAAAAATAGTGAAGCAATTAGGTTGTATTACAAGTGACTGAAACATCACTTTCATCTGAAAACACTGAAACAGGTGTCAAAGATGCTCCTTTCTACCCCTTTTTTCCAGATGGCCAAATATTTTCCATGGAAAGAACATGCTGGAATACAAAACAATTGTGGTTGGTGTTGTTTCTCTTTTTTCTTATTACTATAATTTATTAAGGTAATCAAGTGAATGTTTCTGTTTTATTTGTTTATTTTTGGTACCTTTGATCTAATTTATTGTAAAAGATGAACTCCTGTTTTGAAATATTGCAAAGAGTTAAGAAATCATCTATGTATGCAGATGGCTAAATGCTGCCATTTGGGCAGACTCATGAAAATTTCTTTTAATGAATGGAATGATTTTTCTGTACTTAATAGTAACCTTAAAGTTCATCCCAAAATCTTACTAATGCAAACTGAGGTCAGAATGCTGCTACACAGAACATAAGGTCTATACACCAGCATAGGGAATTTTAAGTTTGAACCCAGGGTGACAGACCACTCTGCCAGAGACATCCCCTGAGATGCAGAGCTTGTTGACTAGGAAATGACAATGTCACTGTACTCCTAGGAACTTCAGCACTTTTGTGCATGGCTTTTTTGTTTGTTTGTTTGTTTGCTTGTTTTGTTGAAGTGAGAACTAAAGTATATAAATATTTTGCTGTTGCCTTCACCTTTCCAAGGATTGTGACATTGAAGCCACTTTGTAGGAAGTGTTTTACAACTAGAATAAAAGAGAAGAAAAATGTTTAGTGCTCTGTGATAACACAGACCTATTTTACGTACACAGACAACCTACAACAGTATTAACTTGGATAGATTGACTAAGAACCTCATCTCAAACTTCTAAGGTTTTGAGCCATGAAGATAAATAACAGAATTTCTCCTTTCTCAAATGGTCCTTGTGGCATTTTACTTATACCAGCATACTTCAGAACTGGCCTTGGGAATCCCTGGTATTTTATGGCAAGCTTTTCTTGGCTATGTCCTGTAAAACACAAAGTTTTGTGACCCCGTCTTTCATGTAGAATTTGCAGTCTTACAGCAGAGTATGAACAGAGGAGTAAGAGAAACTCCAGTTGCTCATGATACCAACAGAAGAATCTTTTAATAAATTTAAAAACACTGAACACCTTCATAAGAACTTCTGCCACTCTTGTTATTTTTTTAAATAAAATCTTTGAGAAAACAATGGATTTGTCAGAACCAAAGACTAATGGGACAATACAAAATGCCCTAGTTAGGAGGGCATGAAACCTATTGTAGTGCTAGAAATAAAGTTTTTTTCTTTGTATAATCATTATGTAGAGACAGATAATATATTCAGTGACCTACAAGGTCTTGAGAGAGGAGTTACGCAAATACAGAGGTAAAAGTTTAGAGAAGAAGCAAGAATTTTCTGTGTTTGGCTGAAATAAACAAACCATTATGTTGGCCTGATTTTTTTTACAATGTTTAATAATGGAAAATATTTGCTCATGTCATAAAACTGTGTAGAAAAGGGCAATTGATAAAAGACCACCTGTCTTTAGTGGCCAGGATTTGAAGTTCCTTGTTCTTCATTGTTTTGTATAATTTTTCTTGTTGTTTGTGTGTATTACTTTCATTAGTAAAAGAACAGAGCACAGCCATTAAGCACAGCAGAGTCTTCAAACTTCTCTCTGTGTTGGTATTGAATTAGCAGAATAAACTGAGTTTCTGGAAGAACAATGTATTTTGAACTGATTAATTTCCTTTTCTTTTTGCTTCCTAATAAGATGTTTTGAGTAAGTTGCAGCATTGCAAAGAAAAAGTGGAGCAAACAAACAACATAAATTAAGAAGAAATGGAAAGTTTCCATCATAAATATTATTTACTTTGGGGAAATAATTGCTTTAAGCTCAACATACCTCTATAGGTACCAAACTATAGGAGAAGGAACAGTTGAAAGGTTTCCTTAAAAAATTTAATATGTTAAGTCACTGAAGAGTTACACAGAATAAGCAAAGACTTTTAAAAACATATCAGGGATCTTGGACTCTGTTGTTTAGGTACTGCTTCTAATTTTGACCCTGCAGTTTCACTTACTAGAAATTGTAGCCCTTGGATGTTTAATTACCAAATGGGAGTTACTTATGAAATGTCTAGACTTCCAAACACTGTCAGTTGTTCCTAGGCTTTCTAGGAAATCTAGTTTACTGTGGGCACAAAACTGCAAGAAATCAGAAGCTGAGTTGAAGCTTCTGATGAAATGAGGACAATATGAAACCAAATAGTTATTTAAAATATTGATGTTGGAAAAAGACTGCTGGAAACCTAGAGATTCTGACTAAAATGATAGATGAAGAGGAAATCATCTTAGTGGACAATTACCATTATAAAAATTGAAAAAAATATTCAAGTGTTATTTTAAAGGTAAAACTGACAGAATGACTGTCCTCACAAGTTCTTATACTCTCTTGGCAATGATACTGTTTCTGTATTGTCAGCATCAACAATGAATACAGCTATTGCACTATATAAAATAATCATATTATATGGCAGATAAAACAAGGGGTATGCATCAGATTATAAATAACTTAATTTTACAAAGGAATTTTACATCTTAATCTGTTTGACCATCACTTCCACTTAGGCTCTGAAATAAAATTATGTTATTGTATTCCTTGAAATAATCTAATATTTCACCCATAAGGAAATGTCAGGTCACATTTATAGCAATCTAGGGCTCTCTAAGCCAGACTGGAAGGTCATTTTGTTTGAACATTGTAAATGAACCTGTCCAAAAAAGTTTTGGTTAGGGACAACCAAGGACTCATTATATAGTCAATTTACCCAAATGCCAACAAAAGCAATGCCAAGGCTGTTACTGTTTGTCCTCTGAAATTTAAAATAATATCAAACATATTGGAATTTATGTTTTATTATCAAGCCTGGGAAGAAAATGCAGTAAAAAAATTATTGTAAGGTTGCTCTGAGCAACCTGATCTGGCTGTAGGTGTCCCTGTTCACTGCAGGGGAGTTGGACTAGATGGCCTTTAAAGCTACCTTCCAACTCAGATGGTTCTATGGTTCTATGAAATCTGTCTGTACAATAAGGTATGGAGGATAATTCTGCTTGAAGAGAGAGATAGTACAAACAAAACCATTATGTACTCTAATATGATCACTGGATAGAATGTCTCTAAGGGGAAGGATTTTTCCTTTCACCATCATCACAGTCTATTTTGGCCCATGAATAGAGTTAACGTGATTGTATTGAGTTTATATGAACAACTGCAGCTGTCAGCAAAAATATTAGCTTTCTTCTCTTCTCGCAAGCAAAGTGCTATATATCACTATTTTGTTTTTCTTTTTAATCACTGATGTTGATAACACAAAAAACAGTCGTGTTTGGAGCTGAAAAGTCCTTTCAGCTTCATCACCATTCAGAAAGGAAACAAAGAATCTTTAATTCTATGATTCTATGAAAGAAGCTTTATTCTGTGAAAGTTGTGTTGCTGATGTGAGGAAGGTANNNNTACTGGAAATCCTGAAAGTCTCAGTACAGAGAAGTGCAATAGATTTGGTTCCCTGCACAGCACAGAGATGTGAAACTCACATAAGAAACTGATCTATCATGGCTGTTAATATTTACTGGCTTTTACCACATCAGTCTGATTTCTTGACTCTGTTGAAGGCTTCTTTCTACTTCAGTTTCTCTAGAGAGTTGTAATAAGAGACCTGTCAGAGTGTTGGAGACACCATAAGTTGCAAAAACAATGTACCATGTTAAGAACAAAACTTTAGCAAGGAGAATTTCTTTTATGTTACATTTAATGTGTCGCTATGTCAGGGTCATTATTGGTAGTAGGGTGGCTTGATATGAGAAGCAAGTAGTTGGGCTACTGCAAGTACTCCTTTTGCTCCAAGAGCCAAAACCTCTTTTTAAGGATCATGCATAAGTATGAGTGCCATTAGAATAAGAGGGTTTACTTCTTTAGAATTTTTCCCAGGGTAGAAAAGACTGTCAGTTTCTGTCAGGACAATTTCTAAGGTCTACAGTAGAGCCTGGGAACTTGAGCATAGTGATGTACATCTTCTCCAGGATCTTTATGCCTTGCCATCAGAGATGCATTTGGACAAAGGAGAGTGATCTCACGGCAGCCAGCATGAGCCATCACATTATCCTGCACTGGAGATAATGCTTCCAAATATGGCAGACAGTTTTTATTAAGTCAAAAAGTGGAATAATATAGGCAAGTAGCCACACTGGAGTCCTGCAGTATTTTCCCACAGCTAATCTAGGGTGAATTCCTGAAATCAAGGTAAGCTAGATAATCGGTTCTGCAGGTTTGTGCTGTGTCTCCTGCAGGTCTAATTAACTTTTCTGGAAACAATGTTAGAACTGCTGTTTACCAGCAGATCTGATGTCCTTTCTAAAAGTGGTATTCTTCTGAAGAAGCTTATAAGAAAGGAGAAGTATGCAATAATTATCTCACCTGCTCATCTGTTTGCAAATAGGCAGCTGCTGTAGAGACAGGACATCTGATTTCTTGTGGCCTCTAAGGACACAGTAGATTCCAGGGTGGCCAAACACTCAAAAATCCTTCATCTTTCAACCAACCGACTGCCAAAGTGCTTGTCTGAAGATAAGGTCATCCAAGCACATGGCTCACATAATGCAATTGTTACCAAACATCATGGGAGAAAGGCTTTTTTTTTTTCCTTATGAAGTACTATGTTTCTGAGTAAAATGGAGGGAAACATTACTTACATATTTAGTGATCATAACTTGTATGAATAAAGTATGACTGATGGTCAGTGATCTCCCTAATTTCTACATTGTTCATTTAATTTTCCTACAACTAAACCAGGAGTCATAATAGATTTAATACATTATGGAGATGATTTTGTGCCTAATAGGGTGTTATGAGGCATTAGCCCAACCAGAGACCAAAGAACTCTGCAGGTGCCTTTCATAACAAGGTATAAAAGAGGTTAATTTGTGACACTTTTCCAAAGGTATCAGACAACGTGTGTGTCCCTTTATTTCACAAAATGAATAATCTCTTGGATCCACTGCCTTTGCTGTTTGTCAGCCAACCACACTGCAAACGATCTGCACCTTCAAGCTTTTTCTCCTTTAAATGGTGCAATCATATTATGCATTCCTTGCCCATAGCTTTTCCGCCTTAAATCTGCCCCTGGCCTTTGCCACTACAAACTAAAAATAAAATGAGCTGGTCCCTAGTTAGCATCTATTTATTAAAGATCATCTTTCATCTGTAATATTACAGGGACATTTGGCCTGATTTACTATACTAACATTTCCTATTTGGTCCTGGGAAGGGAGTTGTGCTGTGGTGAAATAGTGCCTAATCAGTATTTATGAATAGAGTTCTGGATGCTGCTAAAGAGCAGAGCTTTCACAGTGGACTGGGGAAGAGGTTTTACCTTCTTAAAACATGAATATTACTGAGCTTTGGGAGTTTATATTTGGATTGAATAGTTTTCATTTTTAAATTGCAGTTAAAAATGTGTAATGCAATACTGTCAGTAATTAAAATGTAGTGTACCACTGTCAGACATTAATGTTATTTGTTAAACTTTGTAATTACTATGCAAATGAACTGCTGTACTTATAAAATAGTAACAGAGTGAAAACAGCAGACAACAGCTTGAAATTCTAACAAATACAAAAACAGCCCTTTTAAAATTTTTGTTTGTTTATTTTTGGCCTGCTTATTTATTTATTTATTTATTTATACTTCCTTTTTGACCTTAGTATTGTTTGGGGAAGATTACCTTTTGGGAAGAGGCAATAATTAAAATTTTTTTTTATTATGATTTTTTAAGTGTAGGCAGGAGACCTGGGGGACTAAATCATGTATATACCATTCCTAACTCAGGGAGCCGTTCTTCGCAAAGCTGATGTTCTGATGTTAGCTTTTTTCAGAGACCTGACTTTAGAGTTTATATCCAAACTATGTAATGGAGCTTGATGCATTGACTTACCTGTTATTAGAGACCTGCCTAGGCCTATTGGTTGGAGCCATCTAGCCCTATCATTGCACAGCTGTGCTGGAGCTAAATAGTGTGGCTGAATGTAAGATGCATTGACGCTGGCATGGCACTGCACAGACGAGGTTGTATTAGTTTTTTAAGCACTTACTATGTTATTTCTGAGGGTTTTGAGCTAGGATTTCTGCAGACTGCTGCCTTTGACTGTGTGGAAGGAATTTTGTTCAGTGCTAGTTTCGTGAGTCAAGAGTTCGGCTATTTCGTGTTCCTGTCCCAGAGCAGGATTGACTATATCCCATCATCCCAACACGGTCTGACCTTTCTGAAAAATCCTGCGGTGATGAAAGCTCTGCAGACTCCCTCAGCTTTTTTATCCAAGGCTCCATCTTCTGTTCCATTTTAGTGTTTGTTTGTTTGTCCTGACTATATACTGCTATAGTTGTAGCCCATTATTTTCTATTCTCTCAAAGTGGACATAAGATTGCTCTTCCCCATTTTTTTTTTGGAGGCAGCTACCTTACATGTACTTAAAAATTATAGTTCTGTTTTTCCTTAATCTCCTTATTTGAGCAACCCCAATTTTAAAATCTTCCCCAAGTTCCTATATTCTGGAATTATATTATCTACTTCCTCTAGACTCTTTACTTTGATTTCTGTTCCCAAAATTTGATGTATCAGTTTAATTCTTCTCAATATGTTTTCTGAGAGCTAAGGGAACTGTAAGGATATGTTACTTAATATAACAGTTTTTATAATCCACATTGATGACTTTTTT
>VXAV01005190.1:18409-47427 GCA_013399715.1 Alectura lathami
GAGAAGAATTCCTGCATTTCAGCATATAAGCAGCTGACCTGCAAAGGTCTGTGTGAAATCTATGTCTACTGCACATGGGTGCAAATGACTTCCATGTCTCTCTGCTGAATGACGTTAAGTTTTTTCTTGAATTCCTTCAAGATCTGATTGCACCAAGCAGTAGACTTCCATGGCTGGGAACATAGCATCATAGACGATTTGGGGGAAACACAAAAACTCTGGATGGGCTGAAAGCATAAACCTAGAGAATGTGTATCATGACAGAAGCTTGATAAACATATGTGCTAATCAATATGCCAATAGATAAACTGGAAATATTTCAGTAGAAGAATATAAATTCTGGATTGGTGGGCTAGGGAAATATCACCACAAAGTAATTTGCAAGGGGACTATAAAACTTTATATAGCTCTGTGATTTTTTCAATAATCTTAACTTTTATATATACGACTTAAAATTTAGACCATACTTTGTAAGTCTGAAGAAATACATTTTTCTACTATTAGAAATAATTGGAAAGGTCAATGGGAAACATTCTAGTAATTGTTCTACTTAAGGAAACCATCAAAATTTAACAGTCTTTTCAGATCCTTATAAAATGTTGACCTGAATGAAAATCTGCTGGGACTTTTGACTGTGTTTGACTTCAGATACCTACCCATTGTGACCCAAGTCATGATCACCTACCCAGCTTTAATATAGCTAGGGGAGTACTGACGAATTTTCCTTCCCTTGGCAAAAACACCCCTACTAACCGCAATTGTGACTTCCCAGAGACTCTACAGTTTTCAGTGGTAAAACAAAACAAAACAAAACAAAACAAAACAAAACAAAACAAAACAAAATCAAAACCAAACCAAACCAAACCAAAACAAAAAAACAAAAACACAACACCTTGACTACGAGTTTAGGAATGTGCATATGGAGTCTGAATTATGAACTATTAATTTCAGGTTACCTAAGTCTGCTAGGCAATTTTGAAAATCAGAGTAGCACTCTTCTTGAAAGAAGCAGGGAAATTAATATATTTATTTGTGTGAAACACCGCCAGACGGGCATACCATGCCCTGAATATGTCAGAACAACTTATTGTCAGTAATGGGAATGGTATGAATGGGTCAAGGTACAATATGGTACACGTTCACACAAAATATCTGTGCAATTGAGCATAGAAGTTCATATCCTTGACTTACTCTTTCTCCTGAATATATGACTGTGTATATCCACTTGAACTGAACCCCTTTGCAATAAATTTTCCTATCTAGTCAAGAACATTGTCTTCTGATGTAAAAATCTCCTGGATGCCTTTGAAAGCTGATGACATTTAGTAAAAGCAAAAAAAAAATCTGATGATTTCAAGATAGTTCAGAAAAATTATAAATGGATGCATCTAGAAGTAGTTTTCTAATACTATTATTAAATGTGATTCTCGTAATAAGGAATTCTTCCTACTTTTCTGTCTAAGGGATATCAATATATTGAAAACTAGGCAGATTAAGTAGAGAAAAAGATTGAAATATTGGGGAGAAGTTATGACAGATTTTATTATTAGTTCAGAGAGCTGCTAACAAGGATGAAGGATAGTCTTAACACCTTTTTTTCCCTGCTTCAGTTTGAACAATGATCCAACCAGTTTAATTTCTCCAAGGCAAAGCTGCCAGCTGAGGCTGGGGAACTGTGAAATCAGAAATGTCCACACAATTACAATATGCTAATATACTCACTTGCTTAACACAGCTTGTAAATGCAACTGATAGAGCAAATGAGCAAAGACCAACCAGTTTTTGTCTATTTTTTCCTTTTTTTTTTTTCTTTTCTCTTTTTATTTTGCCTCTTCCTTGCCAATCTGAGTATTTTATTCTAATGCTATAATACAGAGACTTACTTCCAAGATCATTCATCATATTAATACATGCACTAAGACAGGGAAATTAATAGCAAGACAACACTATGACTGAATCAAACAGAACAACAAAACTATTTAACTAATCGGGTTTTCTATGCCAATGCATCAGTGATCTATTCACGAAATAGCTAGTACAGCAGTTTGTCTTCTGCAACTGTTTTCAGAGTCACTCGGTACACCTCTTACCAAAAAAAAAGATGAGAATCATCATTTATGATATGTTGGGCACATATTATTTAGCAGTCTAGCACAGTCTGGTTTGACCATTAGAGGCTCAAATGTGATCACATAGACTCATTTCTCTACACATTTGTACTTCTGGTGCTTGAAATTTATGACTCCTATATAAGCTTAATTCAGTTCATGGTGAGAAATTTCTATCAGGCAACCAAGGAACACAACCATTATACCATTTGGTCCACTATACTGTTTAATCCCCTCTACTCATTACTGTATTAAGGAATCATTCAAATAGTGTGTTCTATTCAAATGTTATTCCTGAAAAAAAAACAAGGAGTACAGTAAAGGTCTCACTTGGGATTCTAGAATGAAATTCGATCTGTACATGTGTGTGCCATGGTTTATTCAACAGAGTGTGCACAGCTTCTTAAAAGGTTGTTTATGATTGTAAGATTTGGACTTGTTTTTTAGTAAGGTATTTTCCAATAATTAATAAATAAATAAATAAATATTTTTCTAATGGTAAATTTTGAACCATACTTCAACAAAATTACTTCCACTGCACATTAAAAAATCTCTATGATAAAAATAAGACAATAACTATTGTCTTCATGAATTCAAATTAGAATAAAACAGGAGAAATCATATATATGTCACAAGAAATGTTCTCTTCTAGAGAAGGCCATACATTGCAGATTATCTGTATGATTTTCCTCACTTCTTCTGCTGTACTGTACTTGAAAACATCATTTTTTATTTTATAAATAATTTTTTTTAACCAGTATCCAGAATGTTTATGGAGCAATGAGTTCTTTCTCATTCATCTTCTCATTTATATACACAAACACATACAGGTAAACAGACACTTGAGTNNNATAAAGGTAAAAAAACCCTTTGATAGAGCAAATCTCCATTTTTTTTTTTTTTTTTTTTTTCAGATCACTTAAAAATATTATCAGTGGTTCACAAAATAGTCTTATGAACTTGTTGTTATTCAGACTCTGGATCTGGACTATTTCTGCATGTTCATTTAAAAATGGCAGGGAACAGCTTGTTCCTGGGGAGCAGCTTAGTGAATAAGAAGTATAGTGTTTACTACAACAAAACCAACGCCAGAATTATGTAGAACAGGTATAAACACATGTGTATACACTAACATCCACTTAAGTATTCCTTATTGTCATAGCATCTGCCTGCCTTATATTTTTCAATAGCCTTGTCTTTACAAAACCTGCTTGAAACGAGACTGCTTTTATTTTATTTTATAGGTAGAGGCTGAAGGGAGGCAACTTGCCCAGCCTGACAAAGAACTCTGGGGCGAAATCTGGGGCTAGGGACCAAGCCAAGTGCTCCAGCCTTCACAGCCACATTGCTGCTTTAGAAAGCAGGACTCTAGACGGATTCACTTATCAGCTCAGCAAGTTCTTGTGGTAGGATTCATTTGCCTGCAAGGCAAAGGATGTTTTGATTCTGGGCTCTTAATTTTAATCTGCAGACCAGTACTTAATTTGCACAATCAAAACAGTTGTTCAGGAAATTTTGCCATATTGATAAAACCAGTAGATGGACTAGCTCTTATTCTTTAACACAGCATCAGTCTTCCATTTCTGCTACTGATTAACTAGACAAGTAAGACTTTTCACTTCGATTTCATCTGCATCAGTTTCAATATCTGTAGCCTGTTATGCATTTTAATATCCTTTGTTAATCCATACGTGATCTACACCTGGATGAGCTAGATCTTACTATTCAGAGCAGTAGTATATTTACGTAAACATGAACTGTATGCAAAATATTTAGATTCTTTTATTGCCACTTTTACAGCCATTTTTATTTTCATTTAAATTCAGTAGAATGTCTGTTTAGTCATATTATAAGCACTAATACTTGTCTCAGCTGATAGATAGCAAGAAATCCCTTTTAACTTATCTTAGGATGGGTTTCATCTAATCTTCTGTTTTGCAAGGGATAGTCATCATCATCACCACCACCCTTGTTTAAACAATAGCAATTTTCATAGCAGGAAGGAGTGCATAAAGAAATTTCATTATTCAAAGAAAGTTTAAGTAGTCTGAAGTTCAGAAGTGTACTCTATGATAATTACAATTGTCATCTCTATGCTGGTAATTTATGAAGGCCATCATGCTGAGAAATTATATTGATGACACTAGTGGTGTTTGTCACAGACTCTAAACCAGTTTCAACATTTGGCAATAGTGTTTCAACATTCAAAGGAAAAACATCATCTTTAACTTTGAAATAAAAAAAAAAAAAAAAAGAAGAAAAAAAGAATTAGTGTTTAAGCACTATTCTTTATAACTGTCCAGACAGGATAAAAAATAGAGGTAGACTGTTTTGTTTCCTCGAAGCCTTGACATGGAGTGTTGAACTGCTGCACTATCTGTACAATGTCTAGTCAAAAATTATGTGCATCTCAGTAAGCCATTGTGGGAAGAAGGTCTTCAAATTTTATTTGTATTAAAATAAATGACACTTGCTTTGTCTTGTAGTGCGAAGGAAAAATTAGGGAGTAAAAGCACGCCTTTTGTGTGCTCTTCTTTAAAGTGCCATATACATTTCCTCGAAAAGTGCTTACAAATTTGAAGTTTATTTTTGGGAGAAATTCTGAGCTCTACTTGAAGTCCAAGTTTTGAAGGTCTCCTAAAGGGCTTTTGTATAGCTTAAGGGCTTATACATAGCCTTTTTTTTTTCTAGTGAAATAAAAAAAAGGGATCCCATTTATTTATTTATTTATCTATCTATCTATCGATCTATCTATATTCTTATTTATTTATTTATTTTAATGTTGGAACAAGCCCTGCAATATTTTATAGCGAGAACTACAAACCTTGAGATTCTTTAACAAAAAGCTGATTTGTTCTAACACACTCCTCCAAAACTTACCTTTTACTTATATTCTGCCAGCACAGAGGCACTCAGCTTTGGTTTTCGCTTCCTCCCTTTGAACTCAGGGAGCTCACTTTCTTTCTAGCATGTAAGCAGATAGTTTGTCCCACATTGTAGTTATTTTTGAGCTCAGCATACGTTTCATTTTCACCAAGTGAGATTTTATTTTGTGCATTGTTGTGTTTAGAGATTAAGTGGAGGTTATGGTAGCAAAGCTGCCATGCAGCACTGCTCCAGGAGACCTGCAAAACACAGTATCTGTAGAACAGACTATAGGTAGCTCAGAGAGAAAGTTTGCATGGAGAAAATAGAAGAATGAAAAGATGAAGAAAAGCATTGAGGCAAATGTGTAAATTAAACCTGCCAAAAGCCATTTACTATATGTACATTGCAATTTCAGGTAAAATTTTAAGCTGGAAATAGAGAGAATGGGTCTGAGTTAATAGAGAAAAACAGCAGAAACATGTGATTAGAAATAGCAGGCACTGCAGATTAACACAGCTGGTACCTATCAGACTCCAGCTAAAGTCCCAGGAAGGATCTTCAGTAACTGATAGATACGTACAGAAAAGCTGAATACATCCAGGGACTCTTTTATTCAAACTTAAATTACTACACCTAGAATAGCACAGCTTAGTCAGTATCCTGAGTGATGTGAAACAGAAGTTTTGTTCCTTAGTATTGAAGTAAAATGTTACCATATGCTATGTGCACCATTTTCTAGGGAAGTATCTGAAAGGAGAAACCAGAGTTCCTCTTTTTTCTATTTCTCTTAGAATGCCAGCTTTCAGTAGGATTCTCAGTATTATTTTGCTGCGATTTTATCTTAAGTTTAAGTTAAAATAAGAGGGTATCAATCCAGAACATTATTTTTCTGCACCCTGGCATTGCCAGGGTACCCACTGTAACGTGTAATACCTACTGCTTTTTCTTGTTTGTTTGTTTTTCCTCCACGCTGTCTAAATTCCTTGTAATTGTATATACAAGGTTCTTCGGCTATGTAGTTTCTGTCCCCATCTGTATTTGCAGAAGCTTTTCTGGTGGTCATCTAAAAGTGTGTCTTTTCAGAGGTTTCATTTTATCATAGGAAATTACAATGATGTAGAAAGCAATTTACAAGTTTTATATATGTATGTAGTAACAGATGGCTCCATACCGTATTCTGCCATATCTGTGTGTTTTGACTCAGACTTGTGATGTCTTTGAGTTTTTGGACATCTGAGAGCAGTTGGCAAAATTGTTTTGCAGAATGTTTACTTCAACAATGTGACTCTTCTCTCCATTTCCAGTAACTCCAGAATCCTTGTTTTAGATATATAATGTATCACAATTTTTTTTTTTTTTTGATTGAATGGATGCTTTTTCTGTTCTTAAGAATTTCTACTTTTCTCATGTGTCACCTCAAAATACACAAATCTAACCTGTACAAACAACTGTCCATTAGTTCAATTGCAGAATGACAAACATTTTTAACTTTAACATTTAATTAACATCCCATTTAGAAATGGGATGTTAATTATCCACTTAATTAATTCACTTTTTACATGGGTGGAGAATGGTAGGACAAGGGGGAATGGGCTAAAACTGAAAGAGGGGAGTTTTAGATTGGGCATCAGGAAGGAATTCTTCCCTGAGAGAGTGGTGAGGCGCTGGCCCAGGCTGCCCAGAGAAGCTGTGGCTGCCCCATCCCTGGCTGTGTTCAAGGCCAGGCTGGATGGGTTCCTGGGCAGTTTGATCTGGTGAGCTAGTGGCTGGCAGCCCTGTCCACGGCAGGGGCATTGGAGCTGGATGATCTCTGAGATCCCTTCCAACCCAAGCCGTTCTATATTCATTCTATGATTCTATGAATGACAATTGAGAAAAGTACATCTTTCCCGTGGTTGGCTTATTTTACATGGTAACTTGAAAATGTCACCCAAGAAGAAGCTCATGCCAAAACGAATGTGTACTGTCAGGCTCAGTGTCAGCAGAAGACAGAACTCCACGAGATTGTGAAATTCATTAAAACAAAACAGAACAATCCAACCGAACAAGCAAAACCAAACAACATATCAATAATATGAAGACTGAGACAATAAACATAGGAGTAAAAAGGTAGTCAGGAACTTTGCTGTCTTCTTGTTTAGACACCAGACTTCATGGTGTCCTTCCTGGTGACCTGGATAGCACCCAGCTTTCACTGTAGTGAGTGGGAAGACTGCTTTTCTTTCTGAGTTACTGGCTTACATCAAAAATGTGAAAACTGATAGTATTGATCTGTCTATTGCAAGCCAAACATATCATATGAAGAGGACTATATTGAAAATTTTTAGAGTCCAAGTGCTAGGATACCCTTCCCAATATAAAAGAATTGTTATTTTCCACAAAATCTAAGTGTTTAGAAGTATAATAAAATAATTTTCATCTAAGCAAAAAAGATTAGATAGGAAAATTTTACTCAGTTTTATTGCAAGTAAATGATCAACAGTGTTTGAATCTTGAAATTGATAACTTGCCTATTAAATGGTTTCAAGACCTTGAACAAATTTCAAAAAACAAGGCGTTAGTAGCTATTGCCAGTTATGTATGGTGTTTTATAATTGTGTTTTAATAATGCTATTAATATTCACCAAGGTGAACTGCATTGAACGTGGTTGATAATATATTTATTAGGTATTAGAATACCCAGCATGAACAAATCAAAATGAAGTAATTATCACAAACTTTGCTAATTTAGCATCTGTACTCAAGCCTTAATTTGCATTGCCCTTGAGTAATGACATTGATGACAGATTTCTTCTTACCAGATTTGAAGGTCTGTAATACCGTCTTTGAACAAATTTCAGTGACAGGAAAAGAAGCAGGAAGAAATTGATGCACAGACTTCATATCTGGATCTGGATCTGCATTTTTAAGTGTATATGAGTACTCGTGGGAAATTTCAGTATCATATGGTTCAGTAATATATTTCTTTTTACAGAAAACTTGGTCTTCCAACATGAAGCAGATAGAACCTTAGTACTAAGGTTTCTTGATATTTCCCATTCTATGCCCATGTACTCCACTGCCTAAGTGTTCAGGCTGAAATCGTATTTTCTTTCCTCCTTTCCTTCCTTCCATCCATCTGTCTGTCCTTCCTTCTTAAATTTTAGGAGATTCTCTTCGTCATCTGACAAGAATGAAACAAACATTGGATGCTTCTCAGTTGTAATGAAAATCTCACTATTGTATGTAAGCAACATTAAATGATAAGATAGTGTTTTAGGGCTGGACAGTGATAAAAATTTGAACAAATAGCAAGGAGAAAATAAATACTGAGCACCAACGCATGAGATGGAGTTGATGATCCTTGTGGGTCCATTTCAGATTATATTCTATGATTCTCAGGAGGGCAAAAGGGTTTTGAGAACTTAATAAAAAAAAAAAAAAAAAAAAAAAGATGTAATCTTCAAAATGAAAACTGAGTGTATTCTGCTGAAATTCATAGGCGTGTATTGGCTGATACTAATCAAGGTTGTACAGTCAATTTTAGCTCCATAATTTTCATATTTTGAAGGCATTTTAAGTTCATTGTTGTTCTAATAATGTGGAACATAGAGTTTGCCATGTGCGCTGGGTTTATGTGCTAAGGTTTTGGTAGCGGGGGGCTGCAGGGGGGGCCTCTGTGAGCAGAGCCCAGCACTGCCACATGTCAGTCCAGAGCCAGCTCCAGCTGGTCCAACACAGACCCGTCGCTGGACAGGGCTGGGCCATCAGCGATGCGGGGTGTGCTCTGGGAGAGCAGGGTTAAGGGAGGGAGAAATAGCTGCACAACAGCAGATGGGAGAGGGGGGTGAGAGATGGGAGAGAGCAGCCCTGTGGGCACCAAGGTCAGTGCAGAAGCAGGGCAGGTGGTGCTCCAGGCATGGAGCAGAAGTTCCCTGCAGCACAAGAGAGGTCCCTGTGGTGGAGCAGGCTGTCCCCCTGCAGCCCACGGGCACCCTGCGGAGCAGATTTCCATGTTCAGCCATGGAGGAGCCCACGGTGGGCTCGGGGGGGAGGTGGCCTGAAGCCACAGCCCATGGAGAGCCCCTGTGGGAGCAGGCCCTGGGTCGGAGCTGCAGCCTGTGAGGAGGAGCCTATGGTGGGGCAGGGGCCTGGGGGAGCTGGTGCCCATGGAGAACTCACACTTCAGCAGTAAGCAGTTGGTGAAGCACAGTGTTGACTGGAATGTCCCTACTTTGGAGCAGAAGACGAGTGTGAAGAGGGAGTGACAGGGACAAAGTGCTGTGGAGTGACTACAGCCGCCCATTCCCCATTTCCCTTCATTCAGTGCAGGAGCAGGGAGTAGAAGAACAGAGACTTCAATTAAGTTTGAGAAGAAAGAGACAAGGGGAAGGATGGTTTAGTTTGCTATTAGTTTGCCCTATATTACTTAGAAATAAATTAATCTTCCTCAAGCCAAGTGCATTTTTCCCTCGATGGTAATTGGTGAGCGATTGTCATTATCCCAAGCCATGGGGTTTTATTTATTTGTTTGTTTATTTATCATCTTTTCTCCCCACCTCTTGCTTTGAAGTGGGAGTGAGAGAAGGCTTGGTGGGCATCTGGCAGCCAGACAAGGTCCACCCACCACACTACACTGTGCTGTAGGACTGGCTTGGAAACGAACTAGCTCTTTCTGAAAAAGTACAGAAGTATGCTGCTACACAGTTGTTGATAATTACAGTTCCTCTTTGCTCTCTTCCATTACATGTCCTCAAGGGAAGTAATGGAGACTTTCTTAATACCGACTGCTGTTAATAAGAACCTGTTAGACTAGAGCTGACTAAATTAATCTGATATCAAAAGAGTTTCTACCCCATATAAATCACATGTCATCTTCAGACAAGTATTTAGTTCTTGGCTGAGTCAGCGTTTGTTTCTTTACAGCTATTTTTTCTCCTGTGGGAGGGCTACTAATATTTCCATTATGCTTCTGTAGGAACTCCGCAGCAGTCTGTATGAGAGTGTGCTGAAGAAAACCATGCCACATGATAGGTTTCTCTGACAGTAAAGGAACAAGTGAGGACTGTCAGACTGTGCCCAAGGTTGATATGATATATTTTATTCCTTATGGTTTAGGATTTGCAAGCAGCGTTCAAAGTATGTGATTTCAAAATTCCTTTTGATATTGCTAATGTCTGTCTTAGTGCTTAGCATAATTTGATTTACTGAAGTAATAATAAAGCTATACTTAGGGCAATCATAATCCTGTCTGTGTGTGTGTTTGCATTGGATATAGTATAGTCAGGGAATTATTTATTAATCATTTCCCTGTGTATGTGATAGAATGGAGACTGCATAATTTCATGAATTACATGAGACACAGCAAGATATTATTGAGGAATACTTTTTGATATTAAAAAATATTTTAAACTTCTAATTCTATTTTTAACCATAATACAGATTAGAGACATAATTCCATAAATAAGATAAAATAAAAAATTATGTTTGGCTTGTCATGCAAGAGCCTTCAGAGGAAATGCTCTTCTGTAGTTTAGTCCTTAACTAACCCAATAGTACATGAATATTTTAAGACTTTATGTATTAGTAAAATGTAACATAACACTATCACCTAAAAGCTTTACAGTGCCTTGGGCATAGCAGCATGAGATGAGCTACTGTCTTCCTTACCTTTGTTTTTGAGGTAGCCAGATGAACAGTTTAACAAATTTTTTTTCTGTTGTTTAAAAACTGTTGGCAGTAGCAACATATGCTCAATGAACTATGTTCATCGCTATTGTCACTCTTTTTATACCCATGGTACTACATGAAAGATGATTTTTGTCTTACTGCATTGAAGTAAATCATGTTTTGTATGTGCAGATAGATAGAGAAAAAAAAAATATATATAATGCACCATTACAGAAAAATAGCATGTCAGATGTTCAGTTTGCTCTTGGTATACAAGTATGGCACAAAGCAGAAAAGGAAATCGTGCTGAGTGGTATTACTGCACATGTAGTTTATTATGATTATGGTAGATACTTTGCAAATCAAAGATTAGTGGCATTTCCAAAACATCTATTGCAAACAGCAACCCTGAACTCGTTCTTCATGCTTTGATTATTCTACCTATTTATTGTGGCAGAGCTTGGCTGTGGTTCCTCTTGTTCTTGACATGTGCACATCAGAAGTATAGTTAGTATCTGCCCATGAGAGCTTATAATCAGAGCAGCCACAAGAGAGGGCAAGAAATGGACAGCTGGGAAAAACATTGTAATAACAAATCTACTACGATTAGGGTAATAAGCAGCTGCCATACAACAACAGTGGCAGGGAACTTATTATCTTCCTTGCAAAACCCTTAGCTGAATATGTGGTTATATTTTTAATGATAACCTTACTTTTTATGTGATTATAAATTAAAAATAATAAGCTCTGGAGTGTCTGTAAATATGCTTGCATGGGGTGAAGGAGGAAAAGGGAAGCAAAGAAAATAGTTTGCTCTGTGAAATGTTTCATGTCTGCATCCTTTTCCCTCATTAGGAATAACACTAAATTGACTGGTAAAGGACCGGTAGAGGATACAAAATCATGTGTGTTTAGCACATATTTCAGTGTTTCCACTAGCTCCCCTTTAAAAAAAGTCTATTTTGCAGACAATTCAACTAAACTGAGTATTTCTTGTGTGGAGGATTGACCCATGTTCTGTCACTCTGAATGACAATACAGAAATAGAGTGGTAAATGGTTTGGGGAGAAGAAGACGGGAGACCCATGAATAGCAGGAGCATAGAACGGCTTGGATTGGAGGGGACCATAAAGATCATCCAGTTCCAGCCTTTAGTCATGGGCTGGTTGCCACTCACTTGATCAGGCTGCCCAGGGCCCCATCCAACCTGGCCTTGAGCATCTCCAGGGATGGAGCTTCCACAGCTTCTCTGGGCAGCCTGGTCCAGAGCCTCACCACCCTCTGGGTAAAAATTTTCCCCCAGACATCTAATCTAAATCTCCCTTCTTTAAGTTTAAAATCACTCCCCCTTCTCCTGTCACTATCAAACCACAAAAAAAGTCAGTCTTCCTCCTGTTTACGGTCTCCTTTTAAGTACTGGAAGGCTGCAATAAGTTCTCCTTACAGCCTTCACTTCTCCAGGCTGAACACCCCCAGCTCCCTCAGCCTTTCTCGTAGCAGAGGTGCTCCAGCCTCTGAGTATCCTCATGTCCTCCTCTGGGCCTTCTCCAGCAGCTCCATGCCTGCCTGTGCTGGGGGCCTCAGGCCTGGGCTCAGCACTGCAGTTGGGGCCTCCCAGGGGCAGAGCAGAGGTGGACAATCCCCTCCCAGCCCTGCTGCCACCCCTCTGTTGATGCAGCCCAGCATACAGTTGGCCTTCTAGGCCGCAAGCACACACTGCTGGCCTGTGTCAAACCTCTCAGCCACCAGAACCCACAAGTCCTTCTTGGCAGGGCTGCCAAGAATTGAGTTTTTGTCCCAGTTTGTACTCATGTCTGGGACTGCCCTGACCCACATTGGCCTTGTTGAATCTCATGTACACATGGGCCCACTTCTCAAGCCTGTCCAGGTCCCTCTGGATGGCATCCCATCCTTCTGTTGTATCAACTGCACCACTCAGCTTAGTGTCATCAGCAAACTTGCTGAGGGTGCACTCAATCTCACTGTCCATGTCACTGATAAGGACATTGAAGAGCACTGGTCCCAGGACAGATCCCTGAAGGACACCCTCTAGCTGTAATCACCCAACAAATTCTTTATACACTGAATAGTCCACCTTTCAAGTCCATCTCTCTCCAATTTAGAGATGAGGATGTGGTTTGGCACCACATCAAAGGCCTTGTGCAAGTCCAGGTGGACGACATCCTTTGCCCTTTCTTTGACTGCCAATGCCATCACTCCATCACAGAAGGCCACCAGATTGGTCAGGCACGATCTGCTTCACAACTTGGTGAAGCCGTGCTGGCTGTCTTGGATCACCTCCTCACCTCATACGTGCTTTAATATAGCTTCAAGGAGGATCTGTTCCATGATCTTCCCAGGCACAGATGTGAGGCTCACCGTCCTGTAGTTCCCTGTACCTTCCTTTCCCCCTTCCTGCAGCGAATGTAATGGTACCTTTTCATGCAGTGTATGGGCATCCAGCAGTCTTAAAGCTTCAAAATGTGCCTGTAATGCAGGAAACTGACTGTAAATGAAGAATCAGAGGGACTGTGAAGATAATGAAGGGCCCAGAACTCTTCTGTTTGTCTTTGGATTATTTCTGCTTTCTCTCCTGCATATAAGAGGCATGGTGTTCAGGGTAATTGTCTCCAGGAGCAAGAAAATTAATGGATCTAGAGCTTTTTGCACCAACTAGTTTTGTAAGCTGAACATGTCTGAATAAGAGAAAGTAGCAGATCCTTTATTGTATCACACTGGTCATATATTTAGTGCTGATTCTTTTATCTGGCTAAGCAACTTATACATGCTTATAAGAAAAGGGGAAAAGTGTATGAGGTAAAAAATGTCCAGGGACTCCTAAGATATCAATGGTCAGCATTTAGTATTGAAGAATTTTTTTTTTTTCCTGATTCTCGTGAAGATTTAGAATATTCAGCATACCAGAGTGATTATAGTAAAATTGCATATAATATAAAGTAACTCAGTATTCATGGCTTTCAAGTCAGTTTGGAAATGTTGGATGTAGCCCCAAGGGGAAAAGATGTAAAAGACTGGGTTGGACAGAGGAGACTGGAATCACTGATTTTTTTTTGAATGGTATTTCAGTCAGAGAAGTAGTATATCCAGACTTGTGATGCGTTGCTTCGTCAAGGGCAGAGGTAATATGGAAGAAATAACTTTTAAAAGTTATGCAACTCAACTATAATTTATATCTCTGAGAGCAATGAAGCCCTACACCCCAGCTTTTCATGTAATTATTTGTTTTACTTTATTCTCACCTCTTTTAAAGTAGCCTCCTTTTCCATCGCAGTGCAGCTACTCCTTCCTGAATGAGAAGCCATAATGGATCTCTATATCATACAGAGTTTGGAGGACTTACTCATTTTTCCTGCAAAAGTTAAATAAAGTGCAAAACTTTCAGCCCATCAATCCTTTAGCAAGCTGTCCAAGGTGACATTTCATTAGCACATTTTGTGAGTGGATAAATTGTACAGCATGCTCTGAAGAGAAGGTGGAAAACATCCAGTCCTTTTTCATTAGATCCATTAGAAGCTGAGCCACTGGAGATTACATACAAAAAGCACATGAGACAGAGAGAGTGTTATTCTATCTATAAACTACATTAATCTTTCATTCCCTTCTGAGTGCTTTAAGTCACTGCCCTGTCTCTGGTTAGGTCCAAATCTGGCTATTTAATTTTGAGCTGCATGACAGATACATTTCAAGGAAAATCACAGACATAACGACTCCTGCCAGGCTTGATAAAGTCCTCATTCATCAATTAAGAAGTTTCCAATAAGGCAAGATGGATTGAGCAAGATGAGGCTGATCACATGGTAATGTGTGCAGGGGTTAGGCTGGCAGTTTTTTTCCTCCGTCATGCATGCACACGCACATATTCCTCAAAACAGACACACAGAAACATACACACACACTCAGACATGTTCTTATTGTTGATTCTGGGAACAGAAATAATTAGGGAGCTTTGAAGAGCTAATTAGCTAAGGGACAGGGACTGCTTTTCTGCTGCACATACAGTAAATGTCAAAGGGCTGACCAAAGATAATAAATACCTGAGAAGTCACACATTTACTGCAGTGTCAAAATGATTTTCTCTTAGTGAATTTTTTCCTGGCTAGCCTGAAAAATGTGTGCGAATAAAAATGATTTATTGTCAGAAGTACCAATATGGCAAAATCAAATGAATTGTTGGAAAATTCCCCACATAAATAAGTTAATCTTATATAAAATTAAGGAGCCATGATTCAACAGGTTAATGATCAACTTAAATTGGTGATATATCAATTAAAGGGGCACTGTCAGCTTAAAATCTTGCATCTGATTCAGTGTTAACTCAGTGGCTGTGTTAGATGTCCAAGAGCAATTTTGCAGTTCAAGGCTTGTTTACATACACTGTTGTCCTTGCTTAGTGGTTCCAGATCAAACTTCTCTAACAAACTTTATCTGTAGATGTTCTAGCCTGGAATAAGTAGGCCATATCCTTCTGCAGGTTGATGTAAAAATGAGCCATTAATGAAATCCTTGGAAAAGTTTTCATTTGAAATTCCCCTATTTGTGGGAGGACAAAAATTTCTGGAAGCTCTGTAACCATTTTAAAAAGGTTCAAAGATTTTCTCATTTTACTGAGCTCCTGTAGAGGAGCTGATGCATAAACTTTTTTTTTTTTTTTTTTTTCTGTCATCCCTTCTTCACCACTCCTCATGTGACTTCCCTTTCTGGAAGTCTTCAAGGCTAGATTGGATGGGGCTTTGAGCAACCTGATCTAGTGGAAGGTGTCCCTGTCCATGCCAGGGGTGTTGGAACTAGATAGGTCCCTTCCAACCCAAGCCATTACATGATTCTATGGTTCTATGATTCTGTTACTTATCTCCCCTTTTGCTTTGCTAGAAGCTATTATAACTAATTCATCTGAATCAGTTCCACCACTAAGACTGTGGTTTCTTTTATTCCTTAGGAGAGAGCATAGGGTATTCACAGAAGTCAGACGTATTTTGATTTTAAGTGGCACATGGCTACTAAAGGACTCTTCTTTACGTTGCTTAAAAGAGAGATGATTGGGTTGCCACAAGACCACAATGAGAAGCATGAAATATTGCAGTCTGTGCTAGGTTCAGCATATGTTTCTTGGATATCTGACAACTTGACGTCTTGTTTTGCCTCATTCCATTTCCAATGAAGGCTTTTTTGTGATGTTTGGAGATGAATATGCAGCTCCTCATATTCCTATTTTCTGTTCTCACTTATAGAGCTACAGGAGACAGATCATAAGCTGGAATTGTCACTTCTAGGGTCAAGTGAAGACTGGAAGAGCACACAAGTGTTCATAAATCATCTTTACCCACTTTTCTTCCCCCTTTTAGCTCGAGAAATGCAGTAATAGAGAATTTCAGCACATCCTAAATGTATGATGTATGTTCTTTAATCTTTTACTTCGATTATGAGCATTAGTGAAGTCATCTACTTCTAACGTGTATTCAATTTACCCCTCTCTTCCTGCTGTACGCATATTACCATGTTGTTGCTTACAAGATTTGCTGGTTACAAGGAATTTTTGGAATTTCAAACTGCTATTTTAAATCAAGCTTTGAAAGAAGGTTTTGAAATTCCTTCTTCCATTCTTCCTAACTCCTTGTCAAATATCTTTTTCTTGTAACACAATGCAGTATTTAGAAGATTTCTATCTTCTAGTTCTTTTCTAAACATATGACTGAATAAAAGTAAATATGTCAGTTAATTTTTTTTTTTAAATTTCTCAGAAGTAATAAAACAGAAGTGCAACATTGTTCAAGTTGGCAGAATTAGCAGACTTTGTTCAGTTGCTCAGAAATAATTGACCGTTATGATACTAACATCTGTACTTTGGGTGGCAAGACCTTTTCATCTCTACAGCTACATCAGGCAACATGCTCCTTCTCATTAAAGTCTGGCAGTTAGAAATACTAGAGTCTTTCTTTGTAGAAAAATTTTCACTTGAAGGAAACTTAATCTTTATTTTATGTATTAATTTCAATAATATTTGAAATTGCTAACGTTAATAAGCATTTTTATTAATCTGACTTCACCTTCTCCATGTCATTTGATGATGACACATTCACATTTTTGACAACGTAGGTAGTCGCTTTGTAACTTGAGCTTTTGTAAATACTCACGAAAATTCAGTTCACAAAAACAACTAGGAAGACATGGATAGAATCATAGAATGGCAAGGGTTGAAAAGGACCTTAAAGATCATACAGATCCAACCCCTGTGCTGTGGGCAGGTTTGCCAACCTCTAGGTCAGGCTGCCCAGGGCCCCATCCAGCCTGGATTTAAATGCCTCCAGGGTGGGGGCATCCACAACCTCTCTGGGCAGCTTGTTCCATTGCCTCACCACCCTCTGAGTGAAAAATTTCCTGCTAATATTGTCTGAGACTGTTAAGAAAGCACTGTCTCAAATCAACATGAGCAGTTAAGAAGGCTGGAACCTTCTACCATCAGCAAGAGTTTGTTGACAGTTTTACATTTGAAAGCACTTCTTGGACAAAGCCAGAGAGGCTATTTGCTTTCAAATGAGAAAGCCCAAGGCAGGAGATACTGGATGGTGCCTCCTGAAGGTTCAAAATGGTAATGTGTTCTGCCTGAACGCTCTGGCCTGGGAGCAAGTATTTTCATCTTGGTAAAGGAAGTTAGGAGATGATGCCATTGTGTTCTGTGTTATGGTGGTCAGTGTCAACTCACCATCACACCTTGGACGACCCGCCACTACCAAAGACATGGCACCCCCTGACACCAAGACATTGCTGGATCTGAGGAGTGGTGAAATCCCTTTGCTTTGCTGTTGAGATATCTATCTTTCTCTGTCTGTCTTTCTCTCTATCTTCTCTTACTCTTTCACTAGCTGAGCTTCCCCGTCACAAAATATTGCTTATTCTTCTACCTTACTCCTTTTTCCTATTCTGTCTTGTCGCTACTCTCTTTCAATTTTTGGTAATAAAAGCAAGTTTAATTGCATGGCATTTGACCTTGTTTGCGTCTTAAGTTTGTCTCTTGAGATCGTAAAGAAACCTCCCCCAGCACTGGATCTGGACAAATATCTAAACTAAAACTCCCCTCTCTTAGTTTAAAACCATTCCACCTTGTCCTGTCACTATCTACCTGTGTAAAAAGTCACTCCCTCTCCTGTTTATAAGCTCCCTTCAAGTACTGGAAGGCCACAATGAGGTTCTATGGAGCTTTCTCTCCTCCAAGCTAAACAAGCCCAGTTCCTTCTACCTTTCTTCACAGGAGAGGTGTTTCGGCCCTCTGGTAATCTTTGTGGCTCTCGTCTTGGACCTGTTCCAAGAGCTCCACATCTTTCTTGTCCTGGGGTCCTCAGCTTCTCATCCACCAGGACCCAGGGATACATCCTCTAGGTACTCATTAAATAGCCAGGTTATTTAAGTGTCATCTGAAAGAGAAAACAGTGGTCATGCTGTGAAGGACTTCCAATGTGAGATATATTGTCATTCAGATTTTTTCAGCTGAAGGGTGTAGACACTCCTGGATGCAAGGTTAAAATGATTGCACTGAAAAAATCCATCTTTTTCTATGATTTTTACCCTTTTTTAGAGTTATACTTGTGCTGAGTTTTTACTAAAAATTGAAGATTTTTTCATTAACTTACAGACAATGTTTTAAGATGCTTGCTGCAACACTTAGGAGATCTTGGCTTTCATGATACATCAGTGGTAAGCTTTCCTCTTTTTTACAGGCATCCAGCTGTAGTCTTCTAAAATGCATTTTATCTTAAAGACTTGTCCACTGAAGAGAAGGAAAGGAAGAACAGCTGCTACAAATGCATCTCTTGTTGGTATAAGAAAGGCAAACAATCTTTATGGAATGAAAGACTACCATCTGGTAATAGTTCTGAAGGCGATTATCAAGAAATTCATTTTAGAATTGCAAGGTGGCGTCTTGGAGGGGTTTTGTGAATTTGGACTCAAAAATGTAATTCTGTGACACTTAAACTTTAAGCCAGGAATCTATTACTCTGTTTCCCTACTGAACAAGGTGAACAAGGGAAATGTGAACCAGGGAAATGTGCTACACGATCTTTCCACTTTCCACAGAGCTTGAAGGGACACAAATATTGCCACATTTTTTTCTCCTATATTTACCATACATTTTCCATATAAGTCTCCAACACATTCCTCTTCCATGGAACCGACTGAGACAATAAAACTTTATTCTCCTTACAGGTTTATTCTACAGATGTGGAAGAGCAGCTGTGTACTGAAATACAGCACTGCTGTGGCTAGAATATGTCTATTTAGTTGATAATCTACTTAATGTATCTTAATGGAAAGAAATTGTGTCACATAAAAGTGTTGAGCAATTTGTTTTGGTAAAAGCCTAATAGTTCCAAGTAAACAACTGGATTTAATTTCAGTTTCAATCAAGATATTAAAAAAAAAATTGTTTTTAGGAGTTCAGTATATACAATTTTCAAAATAATTTTAACAGCTTTTCTCATTCAGTGGCTAGATCTAATTTATTTCTGCAGCCTCTACTGCTATTCCAACAGTACAACTAATATTCACAGGTATTGTTCAAAGTGCTCTTATTTTTTCCCCTGTATAAAGTTATATTTGGATTATACATATTGTCTTAAAACCATGGTAACTGTAGAAACGTTACTGTGAAATCATGGCCCAACATACTTTATTTCAGGCCTGTCATTGTTACTGTGGTTACAAGTTTATTATCATTATAAATACAAATAAACTATACTGCAATTTTATCTCAATATCTCTATTATAACCCAAATTTTCTTCATGGAACAGTAACTCTTGTGTCATCTTTGTAACAAACATTATAGTTTTATTTTCTAACTACTCAGATTTTATAACATTCATTCTGAAGTTTGTAGCTCTTAAAAGAAGATGAGCAATGGGCTGAAAACTGTAAAGAAATGTGAGGATTGTTCATCCTGAATCTCAGATACCCATAATTCAGTCTTGTCTATAAGCTGCTTCTGAGATTATTTAAGAAGGAATTATACAAGTACAGTAATACATGCATTCATAAATTTATTTATTTTTTTTAGCTACATATTGACACAAATCTATATCCATACACTTTTTTTAAAATTAGTTTTTATGCAAATATGTACATGGACACATGCAGAAGTATATACCACCAGCTATACCACGAACATATTTGTTTGCATTTGTATATAACTGCAAATCATCGTTTATACCATCTAACTTTATTGTCACAAAATATAATGCTGTTCCATTAAAAGGAAAAAAAATAAAAATAAAAAACGTCTGTTGTAGGATTTGCTAATACTCCTCTGTTTCTACACTGCTGAAAATAAACCTATATGTAGGGCAAATAGGAACGGTTACAAGAGGGAGAGTCTTTTTGTTCTGAGTCATTGTTTAGCAAGAAAGAAAAACTGACAGAGTGTCCTAAAGCCATATGATATCTGTTCTGGACAGAGCATCTTTTGAACTGATAGCTTAAGAGTCTAGGACAGACACAAAATGACACAGTGGTACTTCATTTACTTTCTTTGCTTCCGCAATGCATAACTGACTTTTTGGCTGCCCAGAAGCAGTTGTTATAGAATATCTGAGAAAAGTTTCAAGCTGTATCACCACATTTTGTACTTTGGGAAGAAATAATGAACCTTCATCAGTATTTGATAAAGGATTTTGTTTTTATTCCCAAGAAGTTTTGATGTATATTTAAATATTTAGACTTCTGAAGATTATCTAATATGTGCAAGATTTCAGAATATGCTCACAGAAATTAGTAATCATTTAAAAACTACACTGTCAGGACCCTGACATGTTAATCATCTCAAAAGAATGAATATGGACTATATTGATTTTTTTCTAGTGAGACCAAGAATGCAATAGGGATACACTTCTTTCACTACTTCTTCAGTTTTCATCCTTGTAGTGGCATACAACTTCTGGAAAGAAAAATAGAACAGAAAAGTAGCCGTTGCTAAGTCTATTTGTTTTCTAACTGCTTTGACTGCTCCTACTTGGTATGTGCCAATTAAATGAGGATGAAATGTCATAAAAATCTAAAACCAGATCTCAAGGAGGATATAGGAAAGGTTAAATTAATTACTTTTTCAGTAACAGCTCTGATAGCCTTCCATGTAAGCTATACAAATTGAAACTTCTGATTTTGAAAGGTTAAATATGGAGCAAAACTTGAGTAGTTTTGTGGCTGGAAATAAAGCAGATTTCTGACAACAGTAAACCTATCTTCTTTCTCTTTGTCTTGTAGTATTTTTCAGTATAGTCCAATAAGCTGTGCTACATGCTCCCATTTGGTAAGCTAAAACTTTGCCTTCATTTGGTTTTCATTACATTTCCAATATTCTGTTATATAACTAAGATGGATATTATTGTATGATTAAAGACATGAATGTACCACCTGTTCTGTGCCATAATGCTTAGTCTGTTTAATGGAATAAAGATTTCAGTGGGAATTCCTTTAAATATTGAAAGGAAAAAGATCATAAAAATCATACTACATGCTGCAAATTATATTGATCACCCAGCCTATATACTCTTTCCTGTGTTTTGTGCATTTAAATTCTACTTATTCTCTCTATGAGATAATGGAAGAATATTGAGGTTTACCCTAGATAAGAGAAGACCCTGGGGAGATCTCAAAGCAGCTTTCCATTACTGAAAAGGTACTTGTAGGAAAGATGGAGTAAGACTCTTTATCAGAGAGTATAGTGACAGGGCAAGGGGTAATAGTTTTAAACTAAAAGAGAAGTGAGATTAGATACTAGGAAGAAATTTTTCATTATGAGGGTGGTGAGGAACTGAAACAGGTTGCCCAAAGAAGCTATGGAAATGTTAAAGTCTAGGTTGAATGGTGCCCTGGGCAACCTGATTTAGTGGTAGGTGTTCCTGCCCATTACAGAGGAGCTGAACTAGATGATCTTTAAGATCTTTTCCAACCCAAACCATTCTATGCTTCTATGATTCTATGAATGGTAGGTAACAATGTAGTTAAACATGTTTGGAGCAAAAGATCTACTGTCTCACTGTTTGCTACAGGCTATTGTACAATACTGCTTTGAAACAGAAAACAATATTGAAAACTATATTCCAAACTGGTTTCTAAGCTCTCATGTATTTCTGGTTCGAGAGCCTAAAAAGTTTTACAGCACTTAAGTCAGTGGTCATAACTGATAATTTCTTGGCTACCATCAGTGATAAAATTAAAAGATCAAACGCTAAAATGGAAGCATAACTATGAAAATCTGTCTTACGTGCAAGAAAATGATAAATCTTTCTTTCTTCTCTATGACAGTCAAATCTGACATCTGTAATCACCTGAGTAACATACAGATTTGCTGTTAAAAATTAATCTTCATATTAAAATGTCTATGTGACTAATAGGAAGAAATGCTTGCACAGAGTGTTATAAATTTTACTGCTTCCTCTAAACCTTTCTAGCAATGAAATTGACTAAAAAAATGTTAAAATTTATGTGCAACAAATAATAATGTGGTTATTTGATTTTTTTTAAATTTCATTTTTTGGCAAGGAACTAAATGGATCTCTTAGGGACTCCACATGAACAAATGGGTGTATACCAACTTCTATTACTTGAAGTATCCTTATGGTAAATAATTCTAAGTGTTCAGCTCCTCCTGTTTAAGGACAGCAAGAAAGAAAAACATAACCCAGCCATCTACAACTACTTACTATTGGAATACCAAAGAGAGAATTAGCTGATTTGTACCCAGATTTTCATTTAGAGCCCATAAGATATTTCCCCCCATTCTACTCCCTCCTATTTATGGTAGGAGTTATTCAAGCCTGTTGCTTAAATAAACAAATATGTGGCTATAATGCGCAGAGCTTTCTCTAAACTTTTAATACAGGGTCTTTATTTTGATCTTGAATGTACTAGTTGCAAGCAGGGATGTTTCTCCTAGTATTTTAATGATAACAGCATTTCAGTTATTAAAATTCTTGTATTTTTAAGGAATTTAAAATGTTGAAGATTCTATATTTTTGTATATTTAAATGACAGTTAGGTAGCTACACTCCTTCACAATGCTGTTCTTTGAGTTTCTGAGTTCCATGAAAATGTGTGCAGGTCTATGCGGCTGGATGACATGCATCCCAGGGTCCTAAAGGAACTAGCTGATGCAGTTGCCAAGACACTCTCCATCATATCTGAAAAGTCATGTCTGTTGGGTGAAGTCCCTGGTGACTGGAAAAAGGGATATGTCCCTCCCATTTTTAAGAAGGGTACAAAGGATTATCCAGGGAACTACAGGCCAGTGAGCCTCACCTCTGTGCCTGGGAAAACCATGGAACAGATCCTCCTGGAATCTATGTTATATCTCCTGCGAGATGAGGCAGACAGCACAGGTTCACCAAGGGCAGATGGTGCCTGACCAATCTAGTGGCCAGCTATGATGGAGTGACAGCATCGGTGGACCAAGGAAAGACTGACTGATATAATCTACCTGGACTTCTACAAGGTCTTTGACATAGTCACACACTGCATTCTTATTTCTTAATTAGGAATATATGAATTTGACAGTGAACTACATGGTGGATAAGGAATTTGCTGGATGGGCACTGCCACAGGGTTGTGCTCAATGGATCTATGTTCAAGTGGAGGCTAGTGATGAGTGGTGTCCCTCAAGGGTCCATCTTTAGACCAGTGCCTTTTTACGTCTTTATTAATGACCTAGGCAGTGGGATTAAGTGCACCCTCAGCAATTTAGTGGACCACACTAAGATGAGTGGTGCAGTTGATACAACAAAGGAAGGGTTACTGTCCAGAGGACATGGACAGGCTGGAAAAGTGGGCCCACGAAGAACATAATGAAATTTAACAAGGCAAAGTTTGGGTCTGGGCAATCCAAGACATGAGTACATACTGGGAGAAGAACTCATTGACAGCAGCCCTGCCAAGGAGGACTTGTGGGTTCTGGTGGCTGACAGACTTGACACAGGCCAGCAGTGTGTGCTTGCAGCCTAGAAGGCCAACTGCATCCTGGGCTACATTAACAGGGAGGTGGTAGCAGGTCAAGGGAGGGGATTGCCCCCCTTTGCTCTGCCTTCGTGAGGCCCCACATGCGTCCAAGAAAGACATGGAGCTGCTGGAGCAGATCCAGAGGAGGACATGAGGATACTCAGGGGCTGGAGCACCTCTGCTATGGAGAAAGGCTGAGGGAGCTGGGGGTGTTCAGCCTGGAGAAGAGAAGGCTCCGAGGAGACCTTATTGTGCCCTTTCAGTATTTGAGGGGAGCATATAAAAAGGATGAAGTCTGACTTTTTCTATGGTTTGATAGTGATAGTACAAGGAGGAATGATTTAAAACAAAAAGAGGGGAGATTTAGATTTGATATCAGGAGGAAATTTTTTACTCACGGGGTGGTGATGCACTGGTTACCCAGGTTACTCAGAGAAGCTGTGGAAGCTCCATCCCTGGAGGTATACAATGCCAGGTTGGATGGAACCCTGAGACACTTGACCTAGTGTTTGCCCAAAGAAGGGTATTGGAATTGGATGATCTTTGTAGTTCCTTCCAACCCCAGCCGTTCTATGATTTTATGATTCTATGAGTCTATGAGTCTATTTAGCTGAAAGTTCACTTGTTTTTTTCTGGTAGAAAAGTTCACTATACTACTGAAACTAATGTTCTACTACAATCCTGAAGAACAAGTTTCTGTATAAAACCACAGCCCTCAAGAAAGCTTTCAATGTTTGATGGATGGTTACAAAGGAAATAGCTTATTACTTGCACTGCAAGAGAACCAGCCTAATGAAAATACAAAATGTATATGCTTATGGGAGTTTATGTGAACTCACTTTCTGTACCATTGAAATCAGTGAAATGAGTTCCTAACTCAAAGTTTTGGAAATGCTGATGTTACAAACATACAAACAGAACACTAAAACCCTATATTTGAGTGAGAGTGTATCCATTTTTGTCAAGAAACATTGTGAAATGCTAAAGTAATAAATTACTGTTAAGGTTTTTATCCATCTGAAAAGGAAAACACCAATAACCCATTAAAGTTTGGTATTTTCTTGACAGGAAATTTTTAAAAATATAAGTCTTAAAGAGAGGAGAGTTTGTATAAAAAGTCAGTAATTATAGATTGTAAATTTGTAGGGAAAAGATGTAATGTAATTGGGAGATAAATGAGAATCTAGGCATCACTCTATCTATCAATGACAGGGCTAGGGTCAATTCACCCCAAACTCTAAAGTAATTGGTAATTCACTCTAAAATAATTGCTTACTGACATGTCTAGAATCAATCAAAAGTCAGTAATGAGCCAGAAATTCTTGTCTCCTTTATCTGTTTGTATGAAATAGAGTTATAGGTTTTAAAGTACGTGAAATATTACATTTAGTACGTGAAGGGTCTCTGAAGGCAGTTTGAATGTTCTTTTATTAGTTTTGAATAAACCTTCTGTCTCCTTCTGGGTCACATATTCAGACCGTATACCTTGGGCTGCTTTCTTTAGCTTGTATTAGTCATGAGCTCCGGATTATATCCATTCAAGATTTTAATGTGCTAAATAAAACTAGTGTTAATCTCCAGGTCTTGTGTATCCCACACATTACCTGGACCTGCATTACTTGTATTCCTGGACTCTTGCATTGTAATATCAAGGACTCAGTAGGCAATTAGTGATCCAATGACACTGGAGCTGCTTTTACTACTCTACTCTTTATTGATATGATAGTATATCAGAGAATGTAGACAAATCTGACTGGTCAGGCCCTGAAGCATATATCACCCTAGTGACCCTGACAAGAGTTTTGCTTTCTGTGCTTGTGTCAGTTTATAAATAAGGAGACTTGTGGCAATCCTCCAAGCTCTCAAGGAAGAAGTCTGAAGAAGCTTCAGTGAGGTCCCCGCAGTCTGCTTAGTCCCTCCCTGGGCAGATGTGTTGCAGCTGGGCACCCTGTTGATCCAGGTTTGACCTCTTGTCCTGCCTTGCCCTGTGGACTCACTCGATGCACACTGGGCTCCTGGCAGGCCATCAGCAGACCTCTGCTACACTCTGTGCTTGGAGATGGTGGAGCTTGCCTTTGCCAGAGTGGTCATTGGCTTTTTCTACTTTTGTATTGTGTTCCCACTTTGTTCAGCAAGCTGCCTTTGTTGATTCCTTTTAAACCTCCCAAAGAAGCATTTAATAAAGCCCCTTGCATGTGGAATCTTGATATATTTACAGACCAGTATGCAAAAGAGAGCATACATGGAGCTGGAAACATCGTAGAAAAACTCTGTCATGTATCAGAAAAATATCTCATCTTCTTGGGGCAGAGCTTTCCTCCTCTTTTGGTTTTATGAGTTGTCCTAATTTCATCAGATTCCTTATGATTCCTGTGAACTAAATTACTCATGCTACTCAAAACACTGAGGACTGGCACTCCAAACATTCCTTTTCACATAGAATAATGTGACTTTGTCTGAAATTTGCAACAGAATAGTTTAATCACAAGGGTTTTTTACATCAAACTTTTTGGTTTTATTTTTCTGGTCAAACAGTGTATGCTAATAATCTCTGACTAGCCTCTGTAGTTACAATTATCTTGTATCTTGATGTAGAAAGAACATTAAGTCAATAACTGTACAGAAAATGTAATATTGCTTGAGATATTATTCTTATCCTTATTCTTACGCTTCTTCTTCTTTTTTTTTTTTTTTTTTTTTTTTNTAGTATTGTTTTATCATTATTATTGGGTAGCAAGGTCCTGAACAAATTATTAGGTTGTTTCAGTTCGAAGGTTATCTACAAACATTACAACTTTCTTTAGATGTCTGACAAATTCCCTGGTCATTTTTAAACCTGATTCTGTCACAGCTTAAACAACTGGTTTGAATTCTTTTGAAAAACTGTATAACTGAAACTTTTAGCTTGATGTGCTTTGACATATTTTATATTCTTTCTGATCACTACTCCTTTTAATTGTTTTCTGGACCTGTATCTAAATTAAGCAGAAACATCTGAAGATATTGTTTCCTCCTCCTCCTCCTCCTCCTCCTCCTCCTCTTCTCCTTCTTCTTCTTTTACTACCTCTTCTTCTTTTTCTCATATGAGAGGCTATTATGATGCCGTGGTTTTGGTTTGTGATGAAAATAGTGGCCATAACACTGATTTTTCATTTTTTTTTCAGAGCAATGCTTGCACAGAGCCAATGATATTTTGGCTTCTCATGCTGTCCTGCCAGTGAGGAACTGATGGAGGGGACACAGCCGGGACAGCTGACCCAGACTTACCAAAGGGATATCCTATATCATATGATGTCATGCTCGGCAATTAAAACAAGGGAGAAAAAAGGAGAGGTGGTGGTGGGAACACTTTCAAGGCAATGACTTGTCTTCCCACTACAGTACACGTGAGGCCCCTGTTTTCCTGGAAGTGGGCGAACCTCTGTCTGCTGATGGGAAGAAGTGAAAGAACTTCTCACTAATTTTGCTTCCATGCACATCTTTTGTTTTACCTAGTTAGCTGTCTTCACCTCAACCCATGAGTTCCTGGACTTTTACCTTTCTGATTTTCTACTCCATTTGACCTGGAAAGGGTGAGTGAGAGGTTGTGTAGTTCTTATCTTCCTGCTGGAATTAAACCACAGCATCACATTCCTCTATATCACCAAAATCCATATGTGTGTCTGGGAGATGCCAAAAACCATTTCAATTAAACCAGTATGAAAAACATAGAAAAATATAGAGCATAAACAACATTTGTTTTAAATGAAAGACAAAGACAGTATAACCATTTATTTGCATTTTGAATATGTGTTTTTTCCCTTCAAAAACCACTTTGTTCCTGGTTTAGACAAATCATTAAAGAAAGAGAAGTAATCAGGAGAGTAAACAAACACAATTTTTTGTTTTTAATATATGAAGGCAGTGAGGCAGGAACACCTCCCACCCTCACTTGGAACCAGTAACAGAAGTAAGCGGTACCATCTGCAACATTGAATATGCATTTAAAGGACTCTGTGTGCCTTATTATAAGCATTATAGTATTCAACTGCAATTTTTTGCTAAGCTAGCCATACTTGTATTCATTTTATGATAATTAGAAGTCCTGGGGACATAAAGAGTGTAAAGACTAGATAATGGCTGTATGCTCAACAAGTCTGGCCTGTCATCTGGGTTGTCCATTTCACCTTATTGCCTTTCTTGCTATTTTAAACTATTTTCTTTCCTTCTAGAAATAAATCCATGAGCTCTGAAATGTGTTTTTATTTTATGCTTGGCAATTTACACGCCATGTTTTAAGCATTTTTATCATGAAACAAGCCTGTTTCCACTGCCTTGCTGGATTGACGCTGAGCTGCCCTCCTCTTTCAAGCTCTTAAAACATTGTCTAAAAGAATAGTTCTGCAGACTCTCCCTAAAAAGAGTTATACAGCCTTAAATTTTACTTTGAGACATGGTCCTATTTGTTTCACATACATTATGGACATCAATCAGGCTTTTCACTTGGTATCATAGATCTGGATGACTGAAACACAAGGAGAAGTATTTCAATTTTTTCTTATGTAATTATCAATACATTTCTTCTCATCATTAAATATCAGGATTGCAATTTTCAAGATGCTGACACACTTCCCAGGTGTCACAGTTTGCTTTTTGTTTTCATCTTTTGAGACTTATTTTGATATGGTCGTACTCTAGTGAAAAGGTACACGATGATGGTGGGGAGGTTATTAATTTTATTTTACATAATGTGTTGATGATTAGCTACATTTTTAGTCTTTGACGTGTTTGGAGTTAGAAGAAACCTTAACTTTAATGGGCTTAATGATAGAGAATAAAAGAACATAGTTGAGGAAGGAAATACTATTATTGAAACAGCTTCAGTCAGTGTTGTTACGTTTCTGTTGTCGATGCAAATGCAGCAGCTGAGAAAAAAGTGCATTTGTTGAAAGATTTGCTAGTTGGACCTTTTTTACATCAGACTGAAAAAACATCATCCTCATAGAGTCATCTTCTTTCCCCCACTTTTTTTTATACCTCAAGCTCTGTTTTTGGAAGATTAAATCTTCTAACACAATTGATAGGAAAACATAGTCTAAAGTTTTTATTTCTCTTTTGAATTGAAGCAGAAACAAAAACAGTTCAGAGCCTTTGTGGAATCTGGAGATCCTGGAAATATCAGGAAGAACCATTTGGAAAGCTATCTTTGAGGAATTCATCTTGATCTATATCCACAGTTGTTATTTCAGTAATGTATACTATTATATTATAGTCTTATTTTGGACAGGTTCCAAATTCGTGTTCTAACCCAGTATTCTGAAAATTGACAAATATCTGCCTGGTGGTACTTTAGCACAAGTTTTGCTGACTGTTTTGCTTATATGTAAACAGTAATTATGTATAAAATAGCTCTC
>VXAV01005190.1:47454-66524 GCA_013399715.1 Alectura lathami
AGCTCTCTTTGGCAAACCATGAGCAATACCAAGTCAATACAGTCCTTCTGGTAAAATTAATGTAGCATTTTAATCCAATTTTCAAGTTTAATTTCAATACTTGTAGGAAAAAAAAAAATTATACTGTGCATACTACAAAACCAGATAACTCTGGCTTCCCAAGAAGCTTTCTTGTGTCCCACCTCACTGAAGAACATAGAAACACCCCATCCCAAGTCCTGGAACTCTAACAAGTACACTGCTATAGTAACTGTTGATGTCGTATGCTGGGAACTGATACTAATATAATGCTTCCTGGAAAATCAATAGGTCTCCTACTCTTTTTATAGGGACTCTGAGAATGTGGTTTAAAAGAGTTAAACATAGAACTTTCCAGAAGCACTGCAGAAACTGAATGTCAAAAGACAGCCTAGCTAGAAATAATGATAAAAGTCTTTACATGAGCAAGAACTCCAGCCCACAGCGCTATTTACAACATAGTTAAAAACTGCGTATTTCCACCTACTGATGTTACTAAAGAAAATCACCCTTTCAGAATCACAAGCAGCTTCTGTACTCTGCTTACAGCATTTCAAATCTTTTCATGACAACTACCTTAAGGAGAATTGACTTCCTTTAGAGAAGATACTTGAATGCCAAGGATACAAGCTGATTCCAAGAAATTATGCAGATAAGAAGCTGTGGGATACTTCATAGATGAAACAATGGTAAAATGTGGGAGTCGTGTTGTATATGAGATGAAAGACACTCATGGTGTAACATAGAAGTTAGTATGAGTAAACAATTCCAAATAGAATGAAATCAACAAAAATAGATGGAAAGGTTAGTTCTAGAGTTTCTACAAGCCTGGTTCTGCATTGTCGTTATGTACATTCAGTGTGTGTATATTTTGCCTTTCCTTTTTTTCCCCAGTCTATTTTTTTTCAGAATGATCTATGATTACAGAAAATGGCCCTTACCTGTGAAACAGAAGATGTGAATGCATTCCATCTCAATAACAAATGAAAATATTTCATAAAACAGATACAAATATCAACAATATTTTCTTTGTATTTTATTTTTCTATTGAGTACCTAATGATAAATCACTTGTCATATTTAGCATTGCTTGGAATAAATCTTTAAGTAAAGATCTGGTTCTCTTGTTTCAACATTTAGAATTGTGTCACATTTCTTGACTGCAGAAAATAAGTTCAATAGGGTAACAGCATGGTAAGGTATTATTGAAATATTTAAATCTAGCTCCCAGTAACTGAACAAGTAAAATATCCTGCAGAATGTCCTGCCTTGAAATGAATTAGTTAAATACAAGTGGGTGGGAAAGAAAAAAATTAAATAACCTCATATCCTTCTGAAGATTCTGGGCAGGATATATCTGCTCAGTTCAAGGTAGAAGAATGTACTAGTAGGGATTTGAGAGGAAAGTAAGGAGGTTGTGAACTGTTGGTGATAGAAGCAGTCAGAAATTGCTGCTAGTATCTTTGTACTTTACATGAGTCACTGTTTATCTGGATCCCTCTCTGTCCACTGCTCAGAACTGTGCTGTTGATTCTCCAGAACACAGCAGCTTCTTGTACAGCTGTCTTCTCTGCAGGCAATGTCTTCTCCAATGAAGAAAAGAATGGGAAAGAAAAGCCAAGTGAAAGTGAGGTGAAAGTACTTCCAACAGCAGTAACTTAGCATCCTAGAAACATTGCTAGTTTTCAAAAAATTGCCACAAGACCATGAATTTCTGGGTAGGTGGGGAGCATTTTTCTTCCCACAGGTAGAAACTGGACTACTGTACAGCAGCAGTCAGCTCTGGCTACACTAGACATTTACTCTGTGCCTCTTTGGGTGGCAATGGCAACGTGTTTGAACAGCAGAAACTTCCATGATGCTTTAAAACCTGAAGTATGTATGCCAGCTGACAAGCTTTGATGTGAGTTAGAGCATATTTATAGACTAAATTATGATCTTTACAATACAGTTGTAAGAGATGTCATAGGGTAAGGTGGTGACATAGTGATTTACCCTGCAATATTAGTAACTAGACTGCTGATCAGTTAACATCCCTTGTTCTTGTTATTTCTGTTGCTGCTGCTGTTGGCTTGCTGCATCAGTCAGCAAAAAGAACAGAGAAATCATTTCCCAAATTTGTCATGAGTATGTCTGTTACATGAAGATTCACCTAAAAACATTTTAGGGTATGTGTGCAATTAAGCAGTGTACTGAATTAAAGTAGTTTGTTGTTGACAGTAACAGACTATGGTGAGATATCTAAACTATTTATTGAACATCCCTCTGAATTTATTTGGAGGAAAATATTCATATTTTTAAATGAATTCTATGGTTACAAAATGCCACAAAATAATAGTAGATACTGATAAAGTTTTAAATTCTTCCGCTTGCTTCTCCTGCTGTGTTATACTGTATCTTGACAGCCATTTCATTTCAAATTAATATTTCCATTTTGAGTTAATATTTATCAATTTTGCATTTTAAAATAAAGATAAAGTTTTGTTTGCAGAAAATACATCAATTTTGTCATCAAAGGGAAATGAAGGGAAAAGACAGAAATATTCCAATTGTCCCCTCAACAGACAATTTTTCTTTTCTAAGAAACATACATTTTTTTCTATGCACCACCATGATAGTCTTTTTTCTTAAATAAAGAAAAAAAATGGTTACTATTTCCCTAATTTAACAAGCTGCAGTACTAACAGCAGTCAGATTTCTTCTGATGATCAATTACAGGCGATCTGTGGAGGGTATAATATATTTAGAACTTATTCTAAGGGCTGCTCATATAATGACAGATGTGAATACTTTTACAAATGCAAATGCAAAGTGTATTTTCGTTATGGCAATCCTAAGCCTATCACACATACAAATGTCCTTTTATGCACAAATTTCTTAGGGATGATTAGATATGTGTTCTGAATGCATGCTGGACTGCTAACTTGCATTATTTGAATCTATGAACCTTGTTTAAAGTTTTATATAAAGGGGGCTATTCTTGAAATACATTTTATTAGACTCTCTGGAGCACTTATTATTTATGTGCTAACTCAAAATGCAGCAAACACAGCAAAGTGAATAAAATGCTAATGAAAGCAGCTGTTTTTGTTGTTGTTGGTGGTGGTGTTGTTGTTGTTGTTTTCCAGTGGGGATTCAGCTTGAATCATCCTGCTATTGTATGTTGTCCAGTCTGTGAACGATGCCTCCCTCCATTCTTGAAATATCTAAAAATATTTCTTTTTTTCCCTTATTTAGGTCCAAAAAGTCACAGCTCCAGTACCAGGAAACATAAACACTGGCCTTGCAGGCACCATTTTGTAAAGCCTATGTATGTTCAGCAAGTCAGTTGCATACCACATGGCATGGAGCTCCTCTGACAGTGTATGAACTGGTTAAATTCTACAGCGTGATGTGAGAACTACAAGATCTTCTGGACTAGTACATGATCACAGGTATTTTCTCCTGTCTGAAAATGTCTAGGCAGAAATTGCATAATGTTAGCCTAACTCCATAAGGTACTTGAGGTACAATCATAGCACAGCTGGTGAGGTGGGACCACATGTTCAACCTCTGCAAATGTAGTTGTTTCCATTTACAGATTGGTCAGTCCCAGCTTTGTGTAGATAAGTCTTGAAAAATTCCAGCAATTAAAGATCCCACAGCCTGTTCTCGGCAGCTTATACTGGAAATTGCTTTTACTAATATCCAACATGACCTGCTGAATATGTAGTTTGTGATGGGTTTGCCTTCTTAGGTGATCTACCAATAACAAGCGGTATTTGTTTCTGCTGCATTTGGAAGTACCTTTCAATTTGCTGCAGGCTGGATTGCTCCTCAGCCTACGTTTCATTAGTCAAATACTTACCGATTGCTGTAGAATATCCTGAGTTGGAAGGGACCTGTGTGGATAACTGAGTCCAACTACAGACTCCACACAGGTCAACCTAAGAGTTAAACCATATGTCTTAAGAGTAATGTCGAAACACTCCTTGAATTTGGGCAGGCTTAGGGCCATGATTGCTTCCCTGGGGATCCTATTCTGGTGCCTGATCACCCTTTAGTGAAGAACATTTTCCTAATATACAGAATGAACTTCCTGTGATGCAGCTTTAAGACATTCCTACATGTTCTACCACCAGCCACCAGAGAGAAGAGATCACCACCTCCCTCTCTGTTCCCCCTCATGACATAGTTGTAGACAGCAACTCAGGCTCCTCTTCGTTAAGATGGACAATCCAAGTATACTTCTCTTCTACTCATGTCATGTCCTTTAGTCCTTTCACTACTTTTGCTGCTCTCCTTTCATTCTAATATTTTAAAAGACCCTTCTTACATTGTGTAGTTCAAAGCTAGACACAGTATTTGAGGTGAGACTTCACCAATGCTGAACATAGTGTGACAAAAATTTTTTTTGACCAGTTCGTTATATTGTATGAATTTTGTAAAGATTAAGGTGATAATATCACAGAAGAAGATAAGAAACGTTAAGAAAATATAAATACAAACATATGTAAAGTGCAAAGTAATGAACACAGTAAGTTATACTGGCTACGTAAGTCTGCAACACCATGTTTTTTTTTTTTTGTTTTTTTTTTTATGACAAGTTTCTACATGTTAAAGCAAAGGTAAATTGTCTACAAATGTTTTCATACATTTTTAAATGTTTCAGATGTGTGTTCAGAAAGGTCTTCCTTAAGAAAGAGCCATAAAGATCTATGAACCTGGCATGTAATTGGCCTCAGTCTGGGGAAGTGGAGAGATTTTTGTCCTGTGTGTGGCTCCTGAGATGCATCATGGTACTCTCCACTTCCATTGAGGTGTGAAGCCCAGTAGTGCAGATCAGTCTGATCCAGATAAAGAAGAAAAATCCCACAACTGAGTCCCATGTGTCAAACTGCTATGTTGTCAAAATTTGATCCCTACATCTAAACAATTACACTGAGGGGTGAAAAAAAAAAAAAAAAAAAAAAAAAAAAAAAAAAAAGATATAATTGCAGGAGCAGATGGCAGTGTTTGCAGCTTTGGGATAGTCTTTAGGCACATATTCACCATCTGCCTGCACAGCATTTTCTCAAACTTTGCTAAATACAAAGTTTATAGCCACTAAAGATTATGAGCACTGTGAGACAAGCTACCGAGTTTCACATTCAGTCAAAGATTTTTTTAGCAGTGTATTGTTCACCAGATAAATAGCTTGTGAGGGCTGTGATGAGCATCTCCTCCCCAGCCCCCATAGCTCCTCCCTTAAATAGATTCTTTATTTTTGTTTAATTTGTCCCTTTACTCTTTCTATATAATCTTCTTGTAAAATATGCAAAATATATCCTTTATAGCCCTCAGAGGTTTCTTGATGATTATCTTTTATTTTAGTTTTTGCTAAATGTGGGCAAGTTAATGGTGCTTTAAGTAATTTCTGATATTTTGACACCTGTTGTGTCATTTATCTCCTGTTTTGTTTTGTTTTGTTTCATCTTTTTTAACTACAAGATGATCTGTTTGAATTAGTGGAAGATTTTCCTATGGTTTGCTGGACCTACTCTAAGCTAAGTGGTAGATGGCAATGATGAAATAAAAATAACTATTGATCAACCCATATCATTCTAAAAAATAATAATAATAATAAAAAAGGTGAAGTTTTGCACAATCACACACTAGGACCATTTGAATAAAATATAGAGTGAGTGAGCCTTGTAACCACAGAAAGAAGACAAGAAAAAGTCAGAACAGAGATCATCAAGTCCAGCCCCTGGCCCCACACAACACCACCCAGACCCCAACCCCTGTGTCTGCGCGCAGTGTCCAAACGCTCCTTGTGCTCTGGCAGCTCGGGGCCGTGCCCAGTGCCCTGGGGAGCCTGTTCCATGCCCACCACCCTCTGCTGCAGACCCTTTTCCTAACCCCCAGCCTGACCCTCCCCTGACACAGCTCTGTGCCGTTCCCTCGGGCCCTGTCGCTGTCCTCAGAGAGCAGAGCTCAGCGCCTGCCCCTCTGCTCCTCTGGGAGGGAGCTGTAGGCCGCCATGAGGCCTCCCCTCAGCCTCCTCTGCTCTGGGCTGAACAAAACAAGGAACCTCAGCTGCTCCTCATACATCTTGCCCTCTAGAGCTTTCACAATCTTTGTTGCCCTGAATTGGATACATTCTACAAGTCTTATGTCCTTCTTATATTGTAGCACCCAAACTGCTCCCAGTGCTGGAGGTGAGGCCGCACCAGGCAGAGCAGAGCGAGACAATCCCTGCCCTCACCCCGCGGGCAGTGCTGGGCCTGATGTGCACCCTAGGGTACTGTTCGCCCTTGTGGCTGCCAGGGCATGCTGCTGGCTCATGATTAAGTTGCCATCAGCCAGAAAATCCAGATCCCTTTCCATGGGGCTGCTCTCAAGCCTCTCGTCACCTATATGTTTATCCAGGACAGACCCATTCCAGGTGCAGAATTCAGCACTTGATGTAGTTAAACTTTGGGCATAAAAAGAAAGTCTATAGGGAGTGGAAACAAGAACAGGCTAGCAGGGAGAAATACAAAGAAATTGTCCAGGCAGCCAGGGATGAAGTTAGGAAAGCCAATGCCCAGATAGAATTAAGTCTAGCCAGTGACATAAAGGGGAATACAAAGAGTTTCTACAGGTATATGAATGACAAAAGGAAGGCTAGGGAAGATGTGGGACCTCTACAGAAGGAGGCTGGAGACCTGGTCATGAGCGATTTGCAGAAAGCTGAGGTGCTCAGTGACTTCTTTGCCTCAGTCTTCACCACCATGGGCTCTAGCCACACTGTACAAGCTGCAGAAAGCAAGGGCGAGAGCAGGGAGAAGGAAGATCCGCCCACTGTAAGTGAAGATCAGGTTTGAGACCATCTCAAGAATTTGAAGATGCACAAGTCCATGGAACCTGACAGGATCCATCCGCGGGTCATGAGGGAGCTGGCGGATGAAGTTGCCAAGCCACTGTCCATTATATTTGAAGGAACATGACAGTCTGGTGAAGTTCTTGTTGATTGGAAAAGGGGAAACATCACCCCATCTTTCAAAAAGGGAAAAACGGAAGATCGGGCAAACTACAGGCCAGTCATTCTCACCTCTGTGCCTGGCAAGATCATAGAGCAGATCCTCCTGAAGGATCTACTAAGGCACATGGAAAATGAAAATGAGGTGACTGATGGCAACCGCATCAAGGGCAAATCGTGCCTGACAAATTTGGTGGCCTTTTATGGAGTAACATCAGCAATGGATAAGGGAACAGCAGCTGACATCATCTACCTGGACTCATGCAAAGCTTTGACACTGTCCCGCATGACATCCTGGTTGCTAAATTGGAAAAGCAGAGGTTTGATGGATGGACAATTGTGGGAGTGTGGCTTGCAAATAACGGACATGAATGTTAGACTATTGCACGAACAGGCCTTTCTGTAATAAACAGTGATTAAAGAGTAGGCCTCAAGGACACAGTGTCTCTGATGTATAAGATAAGGAGCTAGCATTCGGGTAGGGCAGGAACATATTATAATTAGAGGATAAGTTATAGGTTAGAGCTTAATGAGTGACGTTATTATAACCTAATGAAAACGCAAGATATTTTTAGTCACAAAGCTAATGCTATATAAGCAATTGTAACTGTGCAATAAACGGCTTTTTTTGGCTCCTGGCTTTTGGCTTTTGGCTTTTGCTTTTGCTGCCTTTTACCTATGAATGCCTTGCTGTTTGATCTCCGATAGACCACTGGCTGGATAAGGATGTGGCTGGATGGTCACACCCAGAGAGTTGTGGTCAACGGCTCAGTGTTGTAATGGAGACTGGTGACGAGTGGCATCCTACAGGGTTCAGTACTGGGACCAGTGCTGGTTAACATCTTTGTTGGTGACATGGACAGTGGGATCGAGTGCAGTTTCAGCAAGTTTGCGGACGACACCAAGCTGTGTGGTGCTGTTGCCATGCTAGAGGGAAGGGATGGCATCTAGAGGGACCTGAACAGGCTGGAGAGGTGAGCCCATGCCAAACTCATGAAGTTCAACAAGGCCAAGTGTAAGGTCCTGCACCTGGGTCAGGGCAATCCCAAGCACAAATACAGGTTGGACAGAGAATGTCTGGAGTGCAACCCTGAAGAAAAGGATTTGAGGGTGCCGGGTGATGAAAAACTCAACGTGAGCCGACAATGTGCACTTGCAGCCCAGAAGGCCAACTGCATCTTGGGCTGCATCAAGAGAAGCGTGACCAGCAGGGCAAGGGAGGTGATTCTGCCCCTCTACTCTGCTCTCATGACACCCCACCTGGAGTGCTGCGTCCAGTTCTGGGGCCCTCAACACAAGAATGACATTGAGTTGTTGAAGGGGGTCTATGGAGTGTCACGAAGATGGTCAGAGGGCTGGAGCACCTCCCCTACGAAGGCAGGCTGAGACAGTTGGGGTTATTCAGCCTGGGGAAGAGAAGGCTCCAGGGGGTCCTGATAGCAGCCTTCCAGTACCTGAAGGGGGCCTACAGGAGAGCTGGGGAGGGACTTTTTAGAAGGACATGTAGTGATAGGACAAGGGGTAATGGCCATAAACTGGAAGAGGAGAGATTTAGGCTAGATATTAGGAAGAAATTATTTCCTGTGAGGGTGGGGAGATGGAGGCACAAGTTGCCCAGAGATGCTGTGGATGCCCCCTCCCTGGCAGTATTCAAGGCCAGGCTGGATGGGGCTCTAAGCAGCCCAGTCTAGTGGTTGGAAACCCTGCCCACAGCAGGGGGGTGGGAACTATATGATCTTTAAGGTCCCTTCCAACCCAAACCATTCTATGATTCTATGATTCTGATATACACAGAAAGCAGCTGTAAACATTAAAGAAATGCTGTGCATGAGCCAAAAAACAATGACTTTCCCACACATGCTGAAGTGTGCAGTGTGTCTCCATTTCATCTTATGTTATTTCCCTAAATTTACTACCATAAGAATGATGAACATGAAATAAGAGCTGAAGCTTTAGGGAGAAGTATCATCCAGACATTAGCACGAAGGACTAAGTTTAAGTCAGTAGTTTAAGATGCATCTCAAGCTTTCAGGCTTTAGTGGCTTTTCTTTCCTGAGGCAAGGACAAGTTACATAACCATTATATATGTGTTATTCATATGCCTTTTTGCACTGGAGTCACTGATTTATTCTAAGCTTTAGAGAATTTAATATTTTTCTGTGTCTGGTTTAACTATAGAAGGGTGGATTAGTTATGCACATCTTTCAAAAGTGGCAGAGTTCTGGAACTTTGGAGCAAACACTTTTCTGGCTTTTATATTGTAAAATTGCCATGCATGGGAATTGCAAAGGAAATCATTGTTAAATATTCCTCATAACAATGTTCTCTGTGCTAGTTATCTGTTGAAAGTTCATTTCAGGCTTACTGCTGTGATTTGCACAACAGGCAGAATAATTCTGACTTCCTAAGGACCTATTTTTCTCCCTATGAACACAGTTCCTTAAGCAATTGTGATAGACAAAAACAGTGCACACCAGCACGGCAAACAAATATCAAGTGACTGGGGAAGGTAAGAAAAGAGATGTGACATGTGTTAAAATCACAACTACTTCCACTGTTTTAGGTTTAAATTAAAGTAGAGCATTTTTACTGGTCACTCTTAATTTCCCTTTCAGGAAAAATGGTCTCCTGTGCCAGTGTCTTAGTGTTAATGAATGAAAAGTGTGCAGCTTTCTCCCTCTATGAAATATGAGTGTCTGAATAAAGTTATTCTGTGACTTGAGAAATGCATGCTTCACGAATCCAGCACTGCTGTGGCCTGGGCCTATTTTAACTGCCTAATCCTTTCCTAGATTCTCTGTGAGGATCTTATAGGAGACAGTGTCAAAGACTTTACTACAGCTGAGCTAAACAACACCTACTGCCCACCTCTTGCTCACTAAGCTGACTCCTGACTCATCTCAGTGCAAAGCTCTGTGCATTCCTGATGCTGTCTCACAGAGGGTTGCTCTCCCTCCATGTTTTCTCAGCCTCTCCATTGTAAAGATTCTGCATTCCTCTGTCACTGTGCCCTAAGCATTATATATTTTTACAGACAGGTAACACCAAGAAGGTTTAATTAGAATTTTGCTTGGAAGTACCATGCATGTCTTACAGATTATGGTACTTGGATGTTTCCTTTATGTTCAGATTATGACCTCAAACTAAGAACCTGATGTGAAAAAAATATCTTTTAGGTTAAAGTTTAGGCTGGTGTTCATGATATCACATCTCTGAATGATATTGACACAAAGTATAAAAGTCATAGCATTTCATGAATCCTCTTATCTTAACTCAATCTTTATGAATATAAAATTTCCAGATTTTTTTTGATATAAAAATAAAAATGTGGAGAAAAAGAATTATTTGGAGCTTTAGTCCAGATCTGCCATGTTTTTAAAGACTATGTATCGTGTATGAAAAATTCAGCAAGTTAGAGTTAATCTCTCTTAATATGTGTGTAAGATATGGGATCTGAACCATTGTTTAGATTTTGTATGAATCATTATGCAGAGACTGTGGGTAAATATGTTTTCTTTCTGCAACTTTCTGAAAGCTGCTCTGTGAATTTGATAAGCTAAGCCAGCAAATATGTAAGAACGATTTTGAAAAACTGCTTCTGCAGAACAATAGGTAATTTCACTACCTCATTTAGAGAATAGTCAGCAGCTTCTGTCCATTATGTAAAACAATCATAAACTCTGCTTTTTTACCAAATAGGCTATAAAATAAATTATTTACCAAATATAATAAGATTTCATTTGCTCATTTTGCAAAATCAGGTACCATGTTTTTAAAACGTGTTTCAAGTATTCTGGTGCAGCTGATATAAACCTCAGAAAAATTCCCAAAGAAGACATGGGGCCATTTCTGCTAAATCACCATAAACNTCCATAAAGTAACCTTGAGGATGCACTGACAATCAATCTTGCCAGTGATTTTAATTTCTATGGTACATTATTTCAGGCATTATATAAGTATTTTCATATTGGTATTACTACTGTTCTACTACTAAATACAGAGATGTAGAAATGTGGCATACTTTTCTCTTCTTACATCCTTTAATCAAATTCTTATCTCTGTATGTATTATTATTCAGCAGCAAGGCAGGGTGACATTTTAGCCAGACAAAGGCAAGGCAGAAGTGTGGCTATATCAGTGACAAAGCAGTTGTTGGTGAACAGGGCGGGACTATAAACATCTAGAGGTGAAAATCAAAAGTGCATACTCCTTCGCTTGCACATTCCTCACAAATCTGCAGGGGCAGGGCTAATCTTATGACAGCTAATGCCCAGCACCTACCTGCTAACCCATCCACGTCACCACATTAATGCCAAAATGATGTCAGATGAGCTTTTATTGGCAAAGATCTACTATTTGATGAAACAGGTAGCAGTAATCTGAGGTTTCTTGGAGCAATTCTGAGCGGAGAATACACAAAGTCCTTTGCTAGTAGCACATTCTTTGATGTGACCTTAAGATGTGACCTTAACTTTGTAGATCCATACTGTGTGTCTTCCGCAGCCTAATGAAAGGTTGCCCTTAGCCTGCTTTCCAAAGAAAATGACATATACGGTTGTGTTGAGCAGATAGAAGTACCAAGTTCCAAAAAGCTTTGGGCTTTGTGGAGATGGCTGAATGTTAGACACACAAAACTTTCTCCACCTAACCAAAGGCTGTAAAAGACACCTGTACCTCTACTGGGGCAGAGATAGCCCCAGCTATGGTGAAGGCAGTTAAACAGGTAAGCAGCTCTATAAACTCCAGGAGGGAAAAAAGGTCTATAGAGATATGGAGTAGAAAGTATTAAGTTTTTCTGGAACAGGTTATGAAGATGTGCACTCAAATCCTCTGAAATACAAACTTTGTTAGTCCTGCTGTTCATGTAATGAACTTTGCCTTCAGTATTTTGTTAAAGATTTGTCACTTGGAATTTTAGTTGGCAGATGCTATGCATGATTAACTGAATTCTTGTTTTGTGAAGGAGACTAAAGTTCGTCTTGTAGTAACAAATACTTCGTTATTGCAAAAGGAGACAAAAAATCTTTTTTGATGTAGGTGAAAAATATACAATAGTATATTTGTATCACACATTTATTTTTTTCCAGATTGTATTTTACTAAGAAGTTTGCCAAATATAAAGCAAAGCTCTCTGTAGCAATCTGTATAAAGTAATACCAATTGCAGCTTCAAGTTCAGGCTTGTGAGTCTATGTTGCTTGTCCTTACAGTCTTCTGGTTTTGAAATTAGTGGTGGTTATTCTATTGCAGTGATGGAAAAAGGCTAGACCTTGGATGTCAATGCCCCCATTATTCTTAGAAGGGATAATTTCAGACAGGCTATCCATGGAACTGTTCTCAAATAAGCTAAAATCTTCTCTCACACTGTTCTTTTTTCATTGAATTTCCAGTGACTTCAGGGCATCTATGTTTGATTTGTGCTAATTATGGGCACATTTGTAATGTTGCCATGTGTCCGGTGAAGGGGGAAACTTTCTGCCATTTTAGGTTATGTCTAACATACACATGGTGATTTGTGATTTTGCTGCCAGATTTCAATGCCAGTAAACTTAATTTCCTTTCTGAGCTATAGCAACAGCATTGTCCAGGCAATGCTCTGGCTGCTCTCACTGTAGAGATCTGCAGAATGAATATAAACAAGATCATGTAGAGTGCGTTCCTGGATAGGATTATCTAGAGCTTTCTGTTCACGTATCTGTTGGTCATTTGTCCCCATGTGAAAACAGAATCTATATGGATCTCCCTTTACATGATTAGATAGATATACTCCATTTCTGTTCCCTCAGTCTCTATTGACAATATTTGTTGTAGAAATTTTCCTCATAAACATCTAATACAGGATTTCTTCTCCCTGATCTGTATGAATTGTCAACAGTCCCACTTATTTAGGCTTTCAACAAGCCTCCATTCCTTCAGTTTTCCTCTCCAAGCTCCATTTAGCCTGTTTCACACGAGCTGCAAAGTTCTTAGCAACTTTCATTATTTCAGATTTATTTTCAAGTTTCTCAGCTTGACTTTCTACATCTTTTACAGGGTTTCATGTGCTTTTATGAAATGAATGGTGTCTGTAGCTAAAATACTGACTGAGGCTATCTGGATGCTTTCCAGCTTCGTTCTAGGAAGCTTCACTATGATCTTTATTGTTCCAGTGCCCCAGCAGTAAAATGAAGAAACAAGAGTTTTTCTCATTTCCAGACATTATGTGAAGTATGCTTCACTAAAGGTTGTGATGAGATTACTGAATGACAGTGAAGTGCCATTATCAATCTTTTTACTTTACTTTCAAAAGACATTAGGCTCTTCACGACCATTTAAAGAAAAAGAGGTTAGCATTAAAACTGCCAGATCCGTTGCAAGACCTCCTTTACACAGTTTATGCTTTGCAATACTCCAGTGATTTGGATCAAAATGTTCAGATTAGTACCCAAAGCTAAATGGTAAAAAAAAAAAGAAAACCCCAAGCAAACAGCCAAAAAATCAAAGTAGTAAAAAGCAGTAGTAACAATAGTGGTAGTAGTAGTAGTAGAAATCCAAGGCCTTTTTTCTGTTTGTCATTTCCCACATTTCCCAAGCTCTTGAAAACTGAGTTTCAAAAGCTTAATTTTACAACTTTAGTGTATTCTTTAAACATAGTTCTTTTTACATGCAATAAAAATCAAGGTCCCAAGTTAGCAAAACAATATCTCTGCTCTACCAAATGCATAACAATGAACAAGTGATTTCTTACCTTTACATGGTGTGTAGGCTTTGGAATTAAGAGCAATATAGACAAATAAGGCAGAACATATACAGGAAAATAATACTGCTCATAGACATTATTTTAATAGATGTTTCCTATTAATAAGGCCGCTTAATACTTCTTATAAAATAGTCTCTCTCTATTTTTCCTTTTTTCAACAAGCAGAAAATCTTTCTGAATCAGCATTACTTTAATATTTGATAACCACATTAGTTACAGGAAGATTATATTAGAAAGAAATTCTTATATGTGACTAGAAGGATTCTAAAGTAATATCTGTCAGCACTAGTAAGGGCAGAGAAGAGAAATTTCTTTACAATACGTAATACTAGTCCACCTAAGTCTGACAGTGCTTATAAAGAAAATAAAGTGTTATTATTTAGGGACAGGGTGTCACAAAGACGTAAAGTAATCTACCCAGGTTTTTCTGCCCTTTATGCTAATATGATGGATAGATTTTAAAAACAACTTTTATCCATTGAGCTACTTGCTGGATCCTGGTGCCAGATCCAGTTAATTTTTGTGTTTTTACTAACATTTGAGTAAGATCCATAAGTAATGAAGCACTTGACTATTTTACCCAAACACAGCAAAAATAATACAGAAGTGTATTATTATTTTTCTAAAGAAGCTGATGAAAACGCTGACTGATAGCAGTTACGTGTTTAGCTTCAACTCTTACGGCCTCCAAATTGAGATTTAAAAATTACCAGACAATTGGGAGAAAAAAGATAGTAACAAGTGATAAGGGATGCTCTGCAAAAAATTGTTAAAAAATACTTGTTTGCTAACAATGGTGATTAAAGATTAATAAATACCTGAAATTAAATATACACATAGAGAATATAAGAAGCTAACTCTGAAGTCAGCAGTAACAGGTACAAACATAAGGGTAAGAGAATGAATCTATATTGCCCCTGTACTTGCTGAAGATAGTCACTGAGTCTTCTGCATGGTCATATCTTTTTTGCAACATGCTTGCGCAGTGTTTGACCCCATGAGCTTCTGGTCCAATTTTAAATGCCATTGCACTGAGTAGTAAAATTTTAACCACAGGTGTGAGCATAACCCAGGGAAAACTGTAGGACTAAAGAGGATAGATAAGAACTGAAGAAGGAATCCATATTAGAAATGAAATATAATATTAAACTCACCATAACATTCCTGTGTGATGTAACTAATTTTTGCAGCAAAACATAATAATAGTAGATATGAATAATAACAAAGAGCTTCAGGAAGGAGAAAGGAAGATAGGTACTTTTTAAATTCACAGAAGATAAATCATATAATCACAGAATCATAGAATATCCTGAGTTGGAAAAGACCCACAAGGATCATCAAATCCAACCACTGGCCCCACACAGGACCACCCAAAACTCAAACCCTGTGGCTGAGAGTGGTGTGAAACGCTCCTTGAGCTCCGGCAGCTTAGGGCCGTGACCACTGCCCTGGGGATCCTGTTCTGTGCCCACCACCCTCTGGTGCAGAAGCTTTTTCTAACACCCACCCTGACCCTCCCCTGACACAGTTCCATGCCATTCCCTTGGGTCCTGTCGCTGTCCCCAGAGAGTAGAGATCAGCTCCTGCCTCTCCACTCCCCGGGAAGGAGATGGAGGCTGTCATAGAATGACAGAATCACAACTGTAGGGGTTGAAAGGGCCCTCAGGAGATCATCTAGTCCAACCACCCTGCAAAAGCAGGTTCTCTACAGCAGTTCACACAGGAAGGCGTACAGGCTGGTCTTGAATACCTCCAGGGAAGGAGACTCCACAGCCTCTGCGGGCAGCCTGTTCCAGTGCTCTGACACCCCTCATGGTAAATAAGTGTTTTTTTTAGATTTGTATCAAACCTCTTGTCTTCCAGTTTTTGACCATTGCCCTTCATTCTGTCACCAGGCACCACTGATAAGAGCCCAGCCTTGTCCATTCGGCTCCCACATTTCAGGAATTTACATACATTGATTAGAGCACTTCTCAGTCCCCTTTTCTCCAGGCTGAAGAGCCACAATTCTCTCAGCCTTTCCTCATTCAGGAGATCTTTCAGACCCCTCATCATCTTTGTGGCCCTGCACCGGACTCTCTCCAGAAGATCCCTGTCTTTCTTGTACTGAGGAGCCCAGAACTGCCCACGGGATTCCAGATGTGGCCTCACCAGGGCAGAGTATAGGGGGAGGATCACCTCCCCCTCCCTGCTGGCCACCCCTCTCTTGATGCACCCCAGGATCCCAGTGGCCTTCTTGGCCACAAGGGCACACTGCTGGCTCATGTCCAACCTGTTGTCCACCAGGACACCCAGATCCTTCTCCTCAGAGCTCCTTTCCAGCAGGTCAGCCCCCAGCCTGTACTGCTGCATGGGGTTGTTCCTCCCCAGGTGCAGAACTCTGCACTTGCCCTTGCTGAACCTCATCAGGTTCCTCTCTGCCCAGCTCTCAGCCTGTCCAGGTCTCGCTGAAGGGCAGCACAGCCTTCCGGGGTGCCAGCCACTGCTCCCAGCTTTGTACCATCAGCAGACTTGCTGAGGGCAGACTCTACCCCTACATCCAGGTCATTGATGAAGATGTTGAACAAGACCAGACCTAGCACTGACCCCAGGGGAACATTGCTAGTGACAGGCCTCCAGCTGGATTCTATGCCAGAGATCACAGCCCTCTGGGCTCTGCCAGTCAGCCAGCTCTCAGCCCACCTCACCTTGCACTCATCTATCCCAAACCTTCTAAGCTTTGCTACAAGGGTGTCCTGAGAGACAGCATCAAAAGCCTTGCTGAAGTCAAGGTAGATAACATCCACTGCTCTCCCCTCATCTACCCAGCTGGTGATGGCTTTGTAGGAGGCTACCGGATTGGTCAAGCACGATTTCCCCCTAGTGAACCCATGCTGACTACTCCTGATAACCTTCTTTTCTTCCCATTGCTTGGAGATGTTCTCAAGAATAAGTTGTTCCGTCACCTTTCCAGGGGCAGAGGGTAGACTGACTGGCCTGTGGTTGCCTGGATCCTCCTTCTTGCCCTTTTTGAAGACCAGAGTGGCATTGGCTATCCTCCAGCCTTCAGGCACCTCTCCCATTTTCCAACTCCTTTCAAAGATGACAGCAAGCAGCGTAGCTAACAATTCTGCCAGCTCCTTCAGCACCCGTGCGTGCATCCCATCAGGGCCCATGGGTTTATGAGGACTGATTTCGTCTAGACTCTCTCTCTCCCTTTCCACCTCAACCAAGGGAAAGTCATCCCATCTACAGAATCTCTCTCCTACCTCTAGCATCTGGGAGTCCCAAGGGGCAGTTCTAGGTATAAAGGCTGAAGCAAAGAAAGCATTCAGTACCTCTGCATTCTCATCATCGCCTGTTACCAGGGCACCCACCTCCTTCAGCAGTGGGCCCACATTTTCACGGGTATTTCCCTTGTTATTGATGTGCCTGAAAAAGCCTATTTTGTTGTCCTTGACCTCCTTAGACAGAGTAACTTCTTCGCTGGCCTTAACCTTCCTGGTCACATCCCTACAGGTCCTGACAGAATTCCCATATTCCTCCCAGCAACTTTATCCAGCTGTAAATGCCCCTGTTCACTGCAGGGGAGCTGGGCTAGGTGGCCTTTAAAGGTCTCTTCCAACTCAGATGATTCCATGATTTTATAATTCTATTGTTGTAATGGCTAAAATTCAAAGTCCTGAGGGTTTATTTTGTGTCCAAAACACTGTGAATAGCTTAATAAATAAATAAACCAGATGATAGATTCAAATATTTTTCTGACATAAAAAGCATTAATGACTTTCAAGGCTAGACTTATACAATATAGAAATTAGACTATATATTAAATTATATGTATGTATATAAATATATATATAGGAGCACCATTCCATTACCTATGAGGTTCTAATTCAAGCAAAATTGTTCCTGGTCTGAATGTCAAGAGTTGAAGAGTGGGAAAAAAAAAAAAAATAATAATAAAAGAAGCTCATTATTTATGAAGATCTTACTATGTACTTTGCTTGCTGCAATACATATTTAATACCATGGAAGACAAGATCTGGAGAGTTTACATGTTTTTCTCCTGTTTCTCTGTATTTTTCATATTTCACATTTTTCATCATGACACATCCCATGATCTGAGGCCACATAATACCCTTGTAAAAACATTAACAATACTCCTACTCTTGTGTTTCTGAGACTATCTAGCCTGCTTACAGAAAAGAAGATCCAACTGGAATGGTAGGAAATTTTGTTTCTGGGCAAATTCTGATGATTTGCATAAGTAAAGGCTGTAAAGGTAGTGGTAAAGCAGATTGTGGTCTACTTCTGCACAGTCACTTCAAACCTGTGATGAAGATACTTGCTGCTTTAACAAGGAAAAATCCTTTCAATGTGACAGATAGATATCGAGAGAAAAAATGACTGATACCGTCAGATGCACTTAATGAGTTCAAGCTTCTAGAACACTGTTAAATGCCAACACAAATTATGGTCTTTACTATGTGGGATTTAAATCTTCTAACATTCAAATAAATCTCTCTGTCATATTCAGTCATTCAATGTTTCTTGGCTGCAGCTTATAGCAAAATGGATGGTTGGAAAAATGCATAAACGATGCATCAGATAAATCCCTTTTGTAAAATGGTATTGATTTCCAACAAAGAGCAATTGATTTCCAGCAAAGAGGTTTTTATTATTAATACTGTTATTTTTATGTATATTTTACCATACTTTTATGGAGTGAGGCAAAGAAGTCATGCACAAAGTTGTGAACAAATACAAATACAGAAAGTCATCTCTGAAATCTGTGCATAATCATGCATGAATCTGTATCCATCATTTCACATTGACTTTGTAGAAAGGAAAGGTGAACAAAATCTTCACAAAAGTAAAAGCCAAACTTTCTGCTGTAGGTCTACTCTGAAATAATTCTTATGCACTTAGCTGATGATCTCAGAGGAAGGGTTGCTATGAGAAATGAGAAGGATGATGGCTATGGATCACAAACAGATTTGAACATTGGCAGCCTTAACAGACCTTGTCATATATGATGCTCATCTCCTGCACAGAATGAATTAAAATATAAATATTCAATGTCATTTTGTTAATCAAATACAACCAAACAAACAAAAATCCTCTTAAATAAATGTATGAAATCTATAGTTTCAAAGGAAAGCCTTGACTTATTTTATATGTTATCAACCATAAGTTTAAAAAAAGAAAAATTGACTTTCTTTTTAAGCTGCAGAATCGGTAGATCTTTTAATTTAAGGCATTATGCTGCAGAATATATAAGCCAGTCTCATGAAACATGTAGTACTGGGAGGCACATGAATGAATGAGAGCTGCCAGTCATAAGTAAAACAAGT
>VXAV01005190.1:73811-110759 GCA_013399715.1 Alectura lathami
CCAAAGCAAATTTGCAAATTTTATTCATTTCCATGTTCTTATATATTTATACACCTATCACTCTTCTTTTGTCTCTTTGAAAAAGATCCTTAAAAGGTAAAATATGTAGCAATCCCTTTCTGCTTTAGTTCTACACAAAATCAACACTTTGATTCAGACAAATGTGTATTTTGAAAGAAAAATCATTGTACCAGAGGCATACCTTGAACTGAATGTAGTTGCTTGTTGTTGTGTTATAAAGGTAATCCAAATTTTGTGAATGATTGCCAGAAATGACAATCCAGAAGGCTAGGAATCATATCTCATACCAAAACAGAGATAATAAATTGAGTGAATCTGTTTCCTTTTAAATGCTGAGAGAATGCAAATAAACAAAAATATATATTTTATGTATGAACAGACATACTCTGCATATACTTTAAGGGAAAAATAATAATAAAAAAAATAATCCTTATAGTTGCTGAGACTAACATGATACATTTCAGGTTCCTAGGGAACCTGGATTGGCCATAGTAGTGAGGATGAACAAGCGCATCTGTTACATGCAGGAGAGTAAGAGTGTGTGAGAGACAGAAAGACACTGCTGCTTTCTTCTGTGTACCTGACTGTGATCTGTTAATAGATTCTCATTTCTTCTGGGACTTAATGATCACAGCCTGCTGGGTACATCTGCTGCACTTTTAGCCACAGGCTGGCTGAGGTTTAGTGGCAGCTGATTGCTGTTTCGTGCTTTTGCTGTGAGATCTGCCCTTCATTCTCTCTGGGGGATTTTCTTGTTTTAGCAAGAGTGGCTACACAGGCACAGATGCTCATATATATGCATGTATGTGTGCACACGTTTGCTGACATGGAAAGACCTGGGTGCAATAGTAACGTTGTAGGTGGGATAGGGGACAAAAGGCACATATGATGACAGCATTAAAATGTAGAAACAGGCATTTTAAAAACCGGGCAAAGGTAAAGGCAAGAAACCCTAATAAGTTTAGTTTAAACTAAAATTTTTAGTTTAAACAGCCTGAACAAGTGACATTCTGCTTGTTTTGTGCTGAGTCAATGAATCTTAGGGATGAGCATTTTACTTCTTTGCAAACATCTTAAGTATTTAAATACATGTTTAAGGCAGCTACAAATTTAAATAATTTATGCATGTGCCTGTTTTACCCTAAAGCATTGGGATCTGGGCTGCACAGTTTGACCTCCCACTAAACATTGCAGGTGAGTTCCTCAGCTGGTGTGAATCGCTATTTCAGCAAGTGAAAACATCCCAATTATTGACCTACAGGGATAAGTTTCCCAGCTGTCATCTGCTCAAGACATTTTTGTCAACAAAACTGTTCTTTGAACTATGTTTATTTTTAATTAGTGCATTTAGGTTGTCGTTAGCAACCAGCCGATTTACACTTCTGGAAGACATACAACATTATATAGACAACACTATATAAAACATGTACAAGGTGTACAAGAGTGGAGAAAGAGATGAGAGAAAACAAGATTGAATTCATAGATGTTAAATAAAAGATTGCATTTAATATTGTTTTCCCTTTATGATTTGTTTCTTGCTGTGAGTATTGTTAGGAATACATACACAACTGATTTATCCACAGCATATTAGAACTCAGACCATATTCTCCTAAGAGAAAAATGCTTAAGAACAAATTTTGGAGAAATAAAATATTATCTATGGATGACTGTACAACCCCAGAATCATAATCGATACAGGCAAGACTCTACCTAGTCTTTGATTTGGAAATAATAAAAGTGAACATGGCCTTCATACTGCTGTGCTGGCCTCTGCCTTAATACGGAATATGCTTATCAAAGAAGAAACTTCATCAGATTTATATTATGGGATTTACCATTTAATAGAAATAGACAGTGATTACTGTGATTACTGAATAAAGTGGAGCTGGGAAAACAACAGAAAACCAGTTCAAGTGAATTATTATATTTTCAAAATTGTAACCTAAACTCAAGCAAACACCAGCGTAAGAATTTTTACCTAGCACTGGCAGTGTGGTGTATATGCAGTGCCCTGGGACGGTATACCTCAGATTCTTACCTCTACATCTGATGTATTTGTACTAGGAATAACACTGTGACACAACTGCCTGCTATTCTTTTGGAAGATATGCCAGCCCGTGGGAAACAGGGAATTCCCTTTTGTAAGGGAATTGAACACCAACTCCAACATTTTGCCTTCATCCAAGGCCAGTTATTTCTTAATAGTTATGGATATTTCAGATAATTTTAAAACAAGAGCAAGTTTGTGAATCTGTTGATTGTTTTTTCCCCCATAGATTATTTCCTCAAATTTTAAAATAATAATAATAATAAAAATAGTAAAAAGAGAAAAAAATATTGTGGAACATGTATTTCTGAGTTGTTCAAATTTTAATGGTGTTTATCCTTATAGTATCTTAAAGTGTGCATACTTCTATCGTGCTTATGAGTAACAGTTCTTGTTCTGTTAGAAACTAGTGAATAACCAATTGTTATCCCATAAATTACAGATTTTCTAAAATAAATTAAAATGTAGTAGGTAGATTTATTTGAAACAATCTGAAAGATATACAGAATACCTAGAAAGTTATTTGTAGTTCTGAAATACTAAAAAATACTTTTAGAAACTTAAAACATCTTCAATATACTATCTGGCAGTGCAAAATGAATGGAAAAAAAAAAAAAACAACACATTCTTTGAAAGAAATATTACTTTGTAATGCCTGTGTTATCACTAACAAAAGTACATATGCAGCTATGTCAATAGGTTTTCTATGTTATACTTGGAAAGGATGCTACAGTAACATGAAATATGACATCAGAATGAGGAAAGGATGCTTTCTCCTCTCTTTTTGGCTTTGCTAAAGAACATGGTGCTGGTAAGAGTACCTTGAATAATTACTTGTATTAGGAAATTTAGGTAATAACTGTTGCACTTCCTATTTGATTTAACGTCAACTTGAATTTTTTTTTTACTACATCGTTAACATATAGCACAAATGCACCGTATTTTTCATGTCTTATGATGAAAAAATTGTATTGTAAAACCTCAACCAGCTGAAATTGAACAAAGGAGATGCTTTGTGTAACAGATGGTTTAATAATATCTCTGAACTTTGTGCTCATCCCTGAACTTTTTACTTTCATCCTTTGCTCAAGAGGCTATCAGTAAAATCCTGAAGTTCTGTTAGTACTAACCTCTCTATGAACTGAATTACTTATTAACAGAAATATAGACTGACATAGCAAGCTTTACTCATCGAATTAATCTTACTTAAATCCAGTTGGAATTTACAGGTCTCCTGGAATTATGCAGGTTATGTTCAAATATAACAATTCACAAGATTTTTCTGAGAGGAGCATACATTTTTTTTCTACTTAATTTTACTTTTTTTTTGCCTAAGTCTTCCTGATTTCAACGTACCAAGGATTGTTTTACAAAAAAACTTAGAGATCTCTCTTCCCTTGCACAAAGATTTCCACTCATTGTGTTGACAATTGTTATAAACCAAAGTACCAAAAACAGAGGTAACAAACAACAGAAGAGAAGAGGCTGACAAAGTAAGAAGTTGTAATAATATCATAGCATAAACGTGCTTAAATAAGATAATAATGAAAATCCACTGTCTCGGCTCCCCATCTTAGTAGTCTAACAAAGTGTGGTTACCTTCAAAGTTGATACAGTGTTAAGAAGTTTGGAAGAAGAGAAACTGGTAGTGAAGCTGATATTCAGAGCAATTAAGACACATACATTACTGCCCTGTATTTGGAGAACATTAAATCTTCGCTGCAGATGACTTAACCTAAACAACTACTCTGAAGCATCATCATCACACTGAGTTAAGCCTGGGATAGTGGAAACTTGACTTTTGTATTAAATGGGATGGAACAGAATAGAATAGAACATAACAGAACAGAACAGAATCATTAAGGCTGGAAAAAACCTCTAAGATCATCGAGTCCAACAGTCAACTCAACATTATTATTCCAACTAAACCATGTCCCAACCCAACCATGTCGCAAAGTGCGAACACCTCCAGGGTCGGAGACTCCACCACCTCCCTGGGCAGCCTGTCCCAATACCTGACCACTCTCTCAGAGAAGAAGTTTTCCTGATATCCAATTTGAACCTTCCCAAATGTTATATTATGTCATATTAGGTTATGTCATGTTATGTTACAGAATCATAGAGTAGCCAGGGTTGAAAACGACCTTAAAGATCATCTAGTTCTAACCCCCTGGCCTTGGGCAAGGTTGCCAATCACTAGATCAGACTGCCCAGGAACCCATCCAGCCTGGCCTTGAACACAGCCAGGGATGGGGCATCCACAACTTCTCTGGGCAGCCTGTGCCAACGCCTCACCACCCTCTCAATGAAGAATTTCTTCCTAACATCCAACATAAATGTCTCCTCTTTCAGTTTTAGTCAATTACCCCTTGTCCTATCACTATTTACTTGCGTAAAAAGTCACTCCCCCTCCTGTTTATAAGCTCACTTCAAGTACTGGAAGGCTGCAATGAGGTCCTCATGCAGCCTTCTCTTCCCAAGATAAACAAGCCCAGTTCCCTTAACCTTTCTTCACAGGAGAAGAGCTCCAGCCCTCTGATCATCTTTTTGGCTCTTCTCTGGACCTGTTCCAGCAGCTCCACATCTTTCTCGTGCTGGGGGCCCCAGGCCTGGACACACAGAACTCCAGGTGAGGCCTTACAAGGGCAGAGCAGAGGGGGACGATCACCTCCCTCTCCCTGCTGGCCAGCCCTCTCTTGATGCAGCCCAGGATGCCATTGGCCTTCCTGGCTGCAAGAGCGCACTGCCGGCTCATGGCCAGCATTTGTCCACCAGGACCCCCAAGTCCTTCTCCGCAGGGCTGCTCTCAAGTTCTTCTCCCAGTCTGTACACATACCTGGAAGTTCCATTATATAACATTATGTTATGTTATGTTACATTACGTTGTGTTGTGTTGTGTCATGTTGCCCTCATTAGAACAGCAAAAGATCAAATAAAACTAGTTCTTCATCTGGGGTCTTGTTACAACCCATTCAATCATACTGAACAAGAAATGCACATAAATTTATGGCCTTGTAGTCTCTCACCTTCTATGCAGAAGTCGATGATCTTTAAAACATTGGAAGAATGAAGTCTTAACTCTGAAACTCCTGCCTCCTACCATAAAAAAAATTTGGATGAATGACTAAAATAGGGAAACCAATACCTACACAGTGCTTTATAGTTAAGAAACACATAGCACAGAAACTTGACAACCTAGGGAAACAAGAGTGATTTCCCATTCTTACAACTGCTTCATGTATGTGCATTTACGACTAAGAAAATAGCGGACTATGGGTACAATACTGAGTACTGGGCTTGTTGAATTTGTCACTGGTTACATGCCTTCTCTCACAGCATCCTTCCTACAGATATGGCATCTGCCTTTTAGTTTATAAAGACCAATCCCAACCCAACGGTTCACCTGGCATAGATGTTGCTATTCCCTCTCATCCTACTTTCTAATGGACTTCTTCAGGTTACACTCCCTGTAACTCGAAGGCAGTCGCCAAACATTTCTCATTTGGGCTTGTAAGAGTAGCAGAAAAATTGCTTCCCGCTGCACCACCTATGTTCACCTGCACAAGGCAAAAGATGATTTCCTAACTTTTGCAGTATCTAGAATAGTTATTGAATGGATATATGTCTACATGGGTACTTAAGACACACTCTTGTGTGCACCATAGTGCACTTCGTCTCTCTTCAACTTCTTCAAGGTCACAACATCTCCATGGCGTTTTAGGCTACTGAATGCTAACAAAGTAATTACTTTCCACCCCCACATAAGAAGGGCAGAAATGAACAAAAGGCAAAAACACCTCCAGCCACTTAACAAGGAAAGGTGCTTCAGTATTCAGAATTCTTTTGCAGGCACTTAACAATGCTGTCATCCATGCATTTATAGTCAAAATAAGCCTGAATTTTAAGTAACATATTTTTAGCTGCTTTCCAAAATAATAACCATAAGCGTCACATGTCATTCACAGACAAAGCTTGGATTGGCAGTCATGAACACTGATAGGTGAGTCTATCTGAATACACATGCATCAGAAAATCAATGTATGCCTATTAAGCTTGTGGAGTAGGACAAAGGGTGAAATCTACAGGGACTCTTGAAATTGTTTCTCTAATTTCTGGGACCTTATGGTTGTCAAAAGGCAGCAATTCAGTTTCAGAAATGTACATAAATGAATAACAAAACAAAACAAAAAATAACAGCATTTATTTACAAATATTTACAATAATAAATATATACAATAATAATACAATTTATTTACAAATTTATTTTGCTCAGCACTCTGAAATTTCACATAGCAAGGAACACTTCTTGCCACTTACAATTTCCTTGGTGTTTCAGAACACATGGTAAATAATATCACATGCTGTTCTATGTCTCTTAGCATGGGTAGGAATGGCAGGATGAACTGAGGAGCAGTAGACAGGATTCATTCCAAATTTCCAGGTGCTTCCAGCAGGATAATGTTTCCCTCACAGGAAAATAGTACTAATAGAAAAATTAAACCCACGTGGCAAATAATGTAAGCATGGATTTAATAAGGTAGGCTGATCTTAATGGAGAGTTGTCCTGCCTGCTGGCTCTGAGGAACCAGTTAGCCACCGTGGTAGTGAGGTGCTGATGCATGTATTATAAGAGGAGGCTAAATGCTTACACCACATTTACATCTACACGGGTCATTTGCAAGGGGGATCAGTCTATCCTTCCCTCCCATATCGACCAAGATGTGTATTTTCCCCAAATGAAAATACATTAAGAAGCGTTGCTCTCTGTGTCCACAAAATGGTGTGACAATGGGTATTTGGTAGATAGACTTCTATTTGCTGTACAGCAGGATATTGCTTATGCAGTTTAGGTGATTCTGCCTCAATTTTCTGCTTCAGTGTATGATGTAGGAAAATGGAAGGAGAATGAGGGAAAACCTCAGGTTTTAGAATCCAGTTCCAAGTACTCTGCTGTTTCAGACTGTCTCAAATATTTAGTGTTTGTGGTTTGTGGTCTAAACCTATATGTCTTTTGATCTCTATATTTTACATTTTAAGGCACAAAATGTGTTTTCAAACCAGCTCTGTGTACAGCACCTTCTGGGTATTGTCAAAAATATTTCTGAAGAAGCAGTTTATCTGTGATTTACCCAGTATTTAAGAGAGTACTTAGAAAATGGAATAAGTAGTAGAATACGACGTAACTTTATATGTACAGACATTTTTACACAAACTTCACAAATCTGTTTGCTGAGTGAAAGAGGAAAAATCTGTGGCTGTAGGACTCAGAAAACAACCGATCACATTAGAAGGTGGGAAGTATGTTTTCCGATGAGACTGAAAGAGGCATATAAGACAAGCAAACACACTAAATACCCCTCCTAGAATTAAGGCATTATAGGAAAGGCTTTCAGAAAAAACTCTGTTGATTGAACAGACAAAGAAGGGTACTTGTTAAATAGTGTAAGAGGACAGATGCATGGAGGCAGATGGATAGATGGACAGAGAGATGGAAGAGAAAATGTTTGTGGGAACCTTGTGTGGTTTGGACAAAAAGGATTGACAGGATTTTAAAAACATATGTGAGGGTTAAGTCTGCATAGAAATAATTACTTAATCAATATTCCTGGGTCTTTTTTTTCTACCAACACTTTAGTGTTTCAGATTAGCAAAGAATGAATACACGAATTTCAACTTCTTTGACTTCATGACAATTAGTCACTTGAAAGCAGGCTTTGGTTTTAAAGTAAAAAAACAGCTTTTAAATAAAATATTCACTTTTCAAATGAAGATTACAGCACCACAAGACAACTCAGGCCAGGAGGGACCTGGAGAATTCTCCAGCCTGATCCCTGCCCAGAGCAGGCTCAGCCCTACGATCAGACCAGGTTGCTCTGGGCTTTATCTCACAGGGGCTGGAAACCCTCCAAGGAGAGAGACACCACCACATCCCTGGGGCATGGCCCCACTGTCCTTATGGGGAAAAGATTTCCCTTCTCTCCCATCTCTCTGGCCCTGCTCAGTTCACTCTGCAAAACAATGAGAGCCTTCTTGCTCTCCAAAGGTGCATACAGCAACATTGACATTGCTGCTGGGGTTCTGCCTGCTCAGGTAGAGCTGCATAGTTCTCCTGACAAACTGCACGGAAACTTGGTGGCTCCTTCCTCCACTGGTCCTGATCCCTCTGGTTGGCAACTCTTTCCTCATGTTTATCAGACTTTTCATCTGCTTGCAATGACTTGGAAACCTGACAGGGTGAATTGCCTACCTGTCCATGTTGTTACTAGAGACACTGAACAGGACAAATGCTAAAGCAGATGCTGTCGACTCCATGGGATTCCAGCCTCCAGGTAGATCTGAGCCAAGTAGCTCAGAGCCCAAGCAACAAATTAGGTATTCATCCACCTAGTGGGACATCCACGCTGAACCTGACTATACATCCTGGAAATGACGGTGCTGGAAGCCTTCCTGAAGTCTACATAAGTAACCTCTCTTGTTCTCCACTTGTCCACAAAGACAATTATTTTCTCACAGAGAGTAACCAGCTGAGTGACACAATTTGTACCCTGAGTAAATAAATGCCCACTACTCCCCATCACCATCTTTGTCCTCAGATGCCCAGATATGTGCTCCAAGGGCACTGACTCGCTGATTTTCTTGCTCTTTGATGTGAAGACAATCAACATTTAGCCACCCAAATAATTTAACTCTTTTTGATTATAGATGCAACATTTTATTTCCTCCCGTTGTGATCGATCTTCCCTGCTCATCAAAAATGTTAGATAGTGGCTTTGTAACTGCATTGTCCAGCTCCCTTGACACCCTTGCATGCAGTTCATTAAATCCCACGGACTTGTCTGGATCAAGTTCACACAAGCAATCCTTCACTTAACCCACACCCATTTCTGGTTATTATTTTCCTCAAAATAAGTCTGCAAGGACAGAGCCCTGGTGGATTTGCTAATGAAGTATGAAGCATGGAAGGCAATGAGAATCTCAGATATGGCTGTACCTGCATCCACTGTGAACCACCTTATTCATAAAATAATAATAATAATAATAATAATAATAATAATAATAATAATAATAATAAAAGAACACTTTCCTTTTTCAGCCTTTTATAACAATGTAGTAGTAGAAGACCTTCTTGTTGCCTTCACCCTTCTTCAACATCGGCTCCTCTTCATATCTTTCTGACACCAGCTCTGCATACCTCGGCAATGTTTCTAAATTACTCCCCTGTATCATCTCCATACCTTGGACACTATTCTTTTGTGTTGGAGATTCATCATAAGTTCCCTGCTAGCCATACTGATCTCTGGACAAATCTGTTTTTCTGCTTGAGTATGCATTCTTTTGCATGAACTTCATAATCTTCATTAAGGATCTTCTGTTTGTTTGGTTTTGCTTTGTTTTGGAGAGGACATGGTTAGATATAGTGGTTCCAAACAGTTAACTGCTGAGACTTCTTGTCTCTTTGGGCCCTGAGAACAGCTTTTAATATAATAATATAAATTGCCAGGCTGAGAGCATTGTTAGTTCAGGGTGTTAGAATTTGCTAATTGTTATTAGGTCTAGGACAACCAATTTTGAGATCAGTTCTCCACTGAATAAACATGCACACACAATCACCTCAGCTTGGACAAAGCAGGTTTTTCTGTTGCAAAACTGTATATTTAATTATTTTTATATGGTTTTTGATTATTATTATCAAATGTTTTTGTTTTTAGGGTAACTACTCTGTGAATGAGAAACATATGCTATGTTAAAAAGGAGTTCTTGATCCTCCAGAGGGAAAGAAAGTTGGTCATGTAAAGACAATATTTTTTTCTTTCTTTCACTATTCATTTTCATGAGAATATCCTTGATCTTGATAAGAGACAAATACATTAACTAATATAGGATATAATGGAGGGGTGGGGGAGGTGTGAAACATGGTGGGAATTAGTCTAAATAAGCATCCTCAGGTGGAAGCAGTTAGGAAAATATCACAAGTGTGAGACAAACAGAGGTTATTCCTGTAGTGTAAGCAACAGCTCCTCATTCCTGTTTCACTGGAACAAAAAGGTTAAAATTAACCAAAATTACATAGTACTGGATTTCATTATATTTGTGTAAGGAATGATCACATTTTCTGTATATAACTTCTTGCCTGAGTCTCTTTTACTTCTGCTACCTCCTAGGATAAATAATAATTACATTAATTCAAAATGCTTTGCACTTACTGAGAGTATCTTTAATCTAAGCATTGTGCATATTTTTCCATCTCTCTCTTTCTGATTCTTCTTTCTGATTGTTTTACCTCCTAATACATCACACCAATAAAGACAGTATGGATGTGACAAGGTCACAGTTTAAAAGGAAATCCTTCGGAGAACTCGTGGCCTCCATTCCTTTTTTGAATCACTGCTGTCTAACAGAGTATGTTCCAGTTCCACGGCTAAATCCCACAGGATGCCACACCAGACCTCAAACTGAACAAGAGTTACTGTGCACTTTGTTTTGTTTCTGTAATTGACAGCTGGAACTGACTTAAATGCTAAAAGTTATAATGAAACTATTGAAGTTTAATATGCAATGGCAGTGTCTTTCAGTGCAGGATGTATTCCCTCTTCCTGATTTTTTTTTCCCACATACAAAAAAAAAAAAAAAAAAAAAAAAAANAGAATTTATTACCTAACAGTTTCAGCCTGTGTTTTTAGATTTGTTACTGAAGTGCTATGATACTAATGTACTCACCTGTGTAAAGTACTGGAACAGTGATTAAGGAGGGTAAATTTTGTGTCCTCACAGGTGTTCTTATCTTGCACCTTGTAGCCATTCTCAAATGTTAATGGGGTGTGCTACTAGCTAGTTTAATAATTTCTTCTTGGAAGTTTTACAGCTGTGTGAAAATATGAGCAAAACTAGTCAAATAATTCAGAAATTTTAACTCAAATGGAGAGTACAAAACAGATATAGTTGTGAAAATCGGCTGATTGATTTAAATTTGTAGGTATGTTACATTGGTTGGAGTTTGATGGAGGAACTGAAATATGTACAGCTTGTTGCACTACAGTTAACCTTTTTTTCAATAGAGGCACGATATTAATCTTGACTTTTCCTTGGAAATTTTTTGTCTGATAAAATGCAAAGAAAATTGGACTTAACACCCTTGTTAGTTAACTAACCAGAATTGCTACTAATACATATTTCACACTTGCAAATTAGGTTTTACTGTGCTTGTTTTCTGTTAGGGCAGGCAGCCACCTACTTCTCTTATGCTTGTTTGACCTCTGGCTTAAAACAGACTGCAGAGAGAATACTAGTAAGAGAGTATTTAAAACCTTATTTGTGGATAATATCCACAGGTAAAAGGTAAATAGTAGAGATCTGCTAAGACTAAAATCTTGACCAACTAGTAGTAAATGCAAGAAAAAAGTGCTTATGCTGTGTTTTGTTGTTGTTGCTTGTTTGTTTGATTGGTTGACGGAGACGTCAGAAAACAACACACAAAGACAGTCCTATTCACCCTCAGGAAAATATGCTTTTGGTTACTTTATAGCTTTTACCATTTAGACTAAAATGCTAGGGCAGTAAATTTTACATCCACTTTTCATGATTTCTGATACACATTGTACCTGAAATTTTGTGGTATATTATTAAGAAAAATAATATATCCTACCGTGTACCTCATAGAATTCTGAGTTTTATTCTTTCGTCCCATTCATTGAATATTCATTTAATATTTTTAGGTACTTTCTGAGAAGTGATTGTCATGTTCAACATTTAACATAATAGGGCCATTTGGGAATCATGTGATTATTTATGTGTATATCCATATGTATATTTATAAATGCAATGGGAATAATCTACCTGAACCATTAGACCTATATCAAATTCTTCAGTTTCCTTGTAACTAGCAGTTTCTACTTTGCAAATGATGGGAGTTCCATAGCTCGTAACTATTACAGGGTTGCGTATTCTGAGGTATGTCCATGTCATTTGGTGATAATGTCAAGGAGAGACAATAATGTCCATGCTGTCTTCTTGGCCACCCTGTTAATTCTGTGCTGGTTCTTTTATGCACTCCAGCAGCCTATGGTAGGGGTCAGGATCAAGTCCAGTGAAGTGAACCCAGGCTGGACATAGATTGTAAAGAAATCTATTTGGAAGAAAAAAATAGGCACTATTTACATGTCCTTGCCTTTCTTCGCACCCTTGGTCTTAGGTTTTGTTAACCTTAATATCCCTCCCATCCTTCCTTGAAATATATATCATATAAATATGATATAAATCAGATCATAGTAACTTGTTTAATATATATTAAATTATTTAGCAAAATGTGTTTTTCTTAAACATAATTCAAGCCAGCTAGCCAAATGTATTTACTGTATCTGGAGCCCAGCTGCTGTCTTGGCATTCTTTATTTATTCCATGACACGGGATCTTTTATAAACTCTTTTCTAAGTCATCTCTAACTCCATGGACGAAGTCTTCCCTAGTAAGTGATGATGATACTCAAGCGTACTGTGTTTATCCATCTAGTGATGCATCACTATTCACCACTGTTGCACTTCATATCAGCTGATCAAAAAGTACTTTCTTCCTTTTTGCAAGTGAGGGACTATGTAGTGTTATTTGTATTCACCTCGAGCAGATGCTGAGCCTCTGTTCATTTCATCAAGGAACTATTTATGAGGCTGTAAAAAAGATGAGTTTCTCCAAATAGTCTCCAAATTAAACTTTTAAAAGTTTAATGTTGGCACACAAGAATAATTACAGTTATAAACCATTAAACATTTAGAAAACAATTTATAGTATTGGAAAAGAAAATTTACAGCTGTGTTCAAATGCAATAAATTCCCCCTAAAAGTCACTTCCACAGAAACACTTCTTTCTGGGAATTAAAAAATATTGTGTTTTATTAACAACACTGAAATGCATAGGTGATATCTTTGGACATTATTTATATAGGAAGATTAATATTTTTTAAAGATAGTTTTCATTAACTCTACAGACATGTGTTTACATGTATTTACATAGAGAAAGACACACATTATTTTTGATCTTTTTTCTTCTCTTATAATTCATCAAATATGGTGCTCAGAGCTCACTTATTAGATTATCCTGCACATGCTTTGCAATCCTGGAAGGCAGTCCAATAGTTTTCAATTTCCCTCCAAGAGTTATGATGTTGCAATTATCATGTGCCTGGAGGGCATTTAACATCCATGAAGCTTAGTCAGTTCTTTAGCTAGTCCTTAGCCAGTCTCTATTTTTCTTTTCTATCACATCCACAATTTGTTATTGTACAAAATACCTCACTTCAATGCTCCAAGTCCTTCCAATCTTAGAGCAAAATTTATGGAATCTGACTCTGCTAAGCCCTCATTCTACCTAATAAACATCTGTTTTCTAGAAGTGTCCTCAAATAAAACTAGTTCATTTGAAGCCAGGTCCAAAAAATATGAGAAGAACTAAACAGTGTCCCATTTTGACTCATGTCATTTTGCACTTTAATGCAATGTCTAACTCTCTTGGAAACATTCATTTATATTTTGTCTTTTCAACAAAATAGGGTTAAAATACATTTATTTGCAAGATCGTATACCTAAGTAGAAGCAGAATCCTTCCAGATTCCTTAATTACATTTTGATTTCACTCCATTTTATAATTCACTATGCATAGCAAATAAAGATATATTCCTATTTACAATTATTTAGTACAGAGGAGAGTGAAAATCATACCACTGAATAAAAGTAAATCAAAACTATTTAGCTGAATCACAGAACATATAAATTATCCTGGGAACATCTTGGAACAGACACTGTAGCACTCGTGATTATGTACAGCACAGTGAGATGTGGCCATAACCTTCCATAGAACCACAGAATCATAAAGCTTGGAAAAGACCTCTAAGATCATCTAGTCCAACCGTCAATCTAACACCACCATGCCCACTAAACCATGTCCCTGATTACCTCATCTACACGTTTCTTGAACATCTCCAGGGAAGGAGACTCCACCACCTCCCTGGGACCCTGTTCCAAGGCCTGACCACTCTCTCACAGAAGAAGTTTTTCCTAACATCCAACCTGAACCTCCCCTGACGCAGCTTGAGGCCATTACCTCTCGTCCTACCACTGTTACCTGGGAGAAGAGACTGACCTCCACCTCAGTGCAGCCTGCTTTTGTAGAGAGCAATAAGATCTCTCCTGAGCCTTCTCTTCTCCAGACTGAACAGCCCCAGTTCCCTCAGCCGGTCTCCATCAGCCTTGTGCTCCAGGCCCTCCACCAGCTTCGCTGCCCTTCTTTGGACACGCTCCAGGGCCTCGATGTCCTTCTGGTAGTGAGGGGCCCAAAACAGAACACAGCACTTGAGGTGCAGCTTCACCAGTGCCAAGTACAGGTGAATGGTCACCTCCCTGGTCCTTTTGGCTGCGCTATTCCTAACGCACACTATTCCTAGTCCTTTAGATACCATTACAGTATAAACAATGATTTGATGTTATTTTACAATATGTAGTCACAGAAATGAGTACATATATTTTCTTGTGCAGACTTTGTGTCAAATTCTGCTACATGTTTAAATTGTGACAGCTAAAATTATAAAAATCCCAAATTTACTGTATCAATGCCATCTGAATGAGCAACTGAATCAGAAGTTGCTGTCTGGCAGCATTTATAAGTGTTTAGATGGATCGAAATTTCTGGATGGGTGAAATCAAGTCATTCTAACAACTTATTGTTAATTATTGACTGGAGTCAGGGCTTCAGGTTTTTTTTTTCTGTGTGATTCCAGCTGTACATCATGCACATTACCCAGACCAAATAATGTTTAGAACATGGATATTTTATGCAGCTGGTGTTTATGTGTAACTAGCTTTAATTTCACAGATAAGCAAGAATGCAATAACAGTGATAGTTTCTACTGAGTGTCGGTAAGAATGATGTATGCCTCTGAATCTACAGGAATATGCATTAAGCACATTGCTGATATACCCTTTGTAGAAGACTGAGAGAAGGAATGAAAAAAAAACACTGATACCGTAGTCTAGAAGAAAGAATAAGGGAGAGACTTTTGAATAACTTCAAGAGTTTAGGCATATGTTCTGAAAAAAGAGGGAGAAGATGACTAGAAAGGACAGTCTAACTGTTTTTAACTTTTGTAATGCTTACTCTTGTAAGGTCTATATGGACAGGATTTGTTCACTAGTATAAATTGCAAAATGGCATACAGTGATGGTTGGCAGATGATTATAATTTCTGTGTTGTTAGAACCATGGTAAGGCTGAAATGATTTCAGAACTGTTGCAGCTGCAACTGATGCTGTGATCTGTGAGCAATGATCACAAATATTTTCAAATATGTATTGATCTGTACACTGCTGATAAGCAGGTTTGAAAAGAAGGAATAGAGTAGTTGCTCAATTGCGACTTAAGAATGTTCAGTCTGCTGAGAACTATGCCTCAGCTATCTGTGAAGGTTTCTGCCAGACATCCAGTCAGGCTGATATAAATAGAATGATTATCTATCTGAAAATTTCTTCTATACCTCTTCTTCAATCCCACAATGAAAATCAAACTGCTCAAGAGTAAAAGAAGAGGTTTCAGTTTCTCTGTGCAGAGTCTGTGTAAAACTGCTGACTGAGTGATTGATCTGTGCTAAAGGTAACAATTATGGCTTTTATCTTTATGTGACAGAAATCTTCCAGGAAATCTAGTACCTGCTAAAGCTAATCTCCATGTTTTCATTGGTTTGACACTTAGTCAGCATCAAAGTGTAATAAACCTAATTTGTTTCTACTTATCGTAGGATGACTATAAACTTTATCCAATAAGGCAAAAAAAGGCTTTTGTCTCCTTACTTACACATTATATTAATTCCTATTTCTCTTAAAAAAAATATAAACAAACAAATAATATTAATATATGGTAAAGCTTAATGATATATACACCATATTTTCTATAAGTGTCTGTGTACAGATGTGGTAGTAGTAGGGTATTTAGGTCTATTGTTAGTACTTTTTATCTTAATTTTATTTTTCTAAATTATTTTTCTTTTTTAACAAAGAGATTAATAATAATAATAATAAAAATAAAAAGAAACTTAAACAGAGGTTTCAGGAGGTTGAGAGGGTTTTTCTTCACCCTCCACTCTGCCCTGGTGAGACCAAATCTGGAATCCTGTGTCCAGTTCTAGGCTCCTCAGTTCAAAAAATCTTAGAATCACAGAATAGCTTAGGTTGGAAGGTACCACGAACGTCATTCAGTTCCAATGTTCTATGGTTTGCCACCCACAAGATCAAGCTGCCCAGGGCTCCATGCATTGTGGCTTTGAACACCTCCAGGGATGGGGCACCCAGAGTTTGTCTTGGCAGCCTGTGCCTCACCACCCTCTCAGTAAAGAATTTCCTCCTAATATCTAACCAAAATCTCCCCTACTTTAGTTTCAAACCATTCCCCCTTGTCCTATCACTATCAAACCACGTAAAAAGTCACTCTCCCTCCTGTGCATAAGCACAGCCTTTTCAGTACTGGAAGGCTGAAATGTGGTCTTCCCAAGGCCTTGTCTTCTCCAGGCTGAACAAGTCCAGCTCCTTCAGCCTTTCTCTATAGCAGAGGTGTTCCAGCCTCTGAGCATTGTTGTGGCCTCCTCTGAACCTGCTCCAAGATCTCCACACCCTTTCTGTACAGAGGGCCCCAGGCCTGGACACCGTACTCCAAATAGGACTTCATGAGGGCAGAACAGAGGGGGACAATCCCTCCCTCTCCCTGCTGCCACTCCTCTATTGATGCAGCTCAGGATGCCGTTGGCCTTCTCGGCTGCAAGCTCATACTGCTGGCTCATATCAAGCCTCTCATCCACCAGAACACCCAAGTCCTTCTCTGCAGGGCTGCTGTCAATGAGTTCTTTTCCCAGGCTCTACACGCCTGGGATTGCCCCAACCCATGTGCAACACCCAACACTTGGCCTTGTTGAATCTCATTATGTTCATGTGGGCCCTATTCACAAGCTTGTCCATGTCCCTCTCTTTCATCTTGTGTATCGACTGCACCACTCAGCTTGACATTGTCCACAATCCTGCTGAGGGTGCACACGATCCCACTCTCTATGTCATTGATAAAGGTGTTGAGGAGCACCGGTCTGAAGACAGACCCTTATGAGACACCACTTCTCAGCAGCCTCCATCTGGACATAGAGCCATTGACTGAAACTCTCTGGCTGCAGCCATCCAACCAATTATTTATCCACCAAATAGCCCACCCTTCTAATTCATATCTCTTCAATTTAGAGATAAGGATGTGGTGTGGGATCATGTCAAGGACCTTGCAGAAGTCTAGGTAGATCACATCAGTTACACTTCCTTTGTCTACTGATGCTGTCACTCTGTCACAGAAGACCACCAGATTGGTCAGGCACGATCTGATTTGGTGAAACCATGCTGGCTGTCTTGGATCACCTCCTCATTCTGCATATGCCTTAACAGCTTCCAGGAAGATCCATTGCATGATCTTCCCAGGCACAGAGGTGAGGCTCACCAGCCTGTAGTTCCTTGGGTCTTCCTTTCTCCCTTTCTTAAAAATGGAAGTGATGTTTCCCGTTTTCCAGACACTGAGGACTACTTCTGACAGAGACGACTTGTCGCGGTAGAGACAGACACGACATAGATGTTGCAAGTATATAGATAAGCAAGCTTTTTTTATTACGCAGGTAAACAACATTTTATAAGTTATGCTTCTATTGTTTAAAGGAATCAGACCGTACACGTGTCCGTTCTGTATGCTGATTCGTCATTCTTCTACATCCAGGTGGCATATTTGCAGAGCCGCATTCTGATTGGTGGTGACGTGGCGTTGCGTTGGCTACGTGTACTTCCAAAACTTGTTTTTCTTTCCTCTACCATTGTTCTCGTCTCTTAGCAACACATTCGTATCTTAATTACTAAATCCTGTTTCTCTCCATACTGTTCGTTCCTTACATTGTATTTTACGGGTACACAGCAATATCTTTCCATTCTGTTTCTTCCAGCTGGTGCCACCCAGCCTCCTCCACATCTCCCCATATTTGTTTTTGAGCCACAAAAATGGCAGTTAGAGATTTCTGCAGGGACCTTTGCAGAAATCCCAACAGACAAGGGAGAACCATCACAACTACAATGATCACCAGCAGAACTATCAGGCCTGTTTTAAGCAGTGCCTTTAACCACCCAGTTATCCCCCATCCTGACAACAGATTATTCAACCATTGCCAACCATCATCTATCTGCAAGTTACCCAATCCTTTTCACATATTCTGAATACTCTTATGTATCGACTCACTATGATCAGATAAGTTCATACAACACATTCTATCAAAATCTTCACACCCATGCCCTTGAGCTAAAAGCAAAAAATCAATAGCTGCACGATTTTGTAAAGTGGCATGCCTTGCACTACCGACATCTGTTAATAAACCACTCAATGCACTAGAAGTATCATTTGTTTGCTTAACTAACCAGCAACCCAGCCTATTTAGAATAGTCAAAGCGTTAGCAGAAGCTACGCCAGGGGTGAAAAATGATGCTGCAATAACAGCACTTGGATTCCACAAATCTACATTATCATTACAATTTTGCTGAAAAGCATGAGTTGATCTCTTATTCCTATGATTAGATATTAACATATTACCTCGTTTCTTATGAATCATGGTTGTATTAGGCAATAGTAGCGTCAATCTTCCTAAACTACAGGGGTTGTCTGCTATTTTTGAAGGTATTCCAGGCCAGGCACAGTCCCCACATATCAGAAAAACTCCAGGTGGAAGTGCATGTGGAACATTAGATGAGACAGAGCAATTAAGGGCAGTATAGTTGCACCAAAGACTACTATTGCAGTAAGCTGTGATTTTTGCATTAACTGATTGCGGCTGTATTCTTGAACTACTGGCATTAGAGCTATAATTAAACATTATACAAGCATCCATCTGTATAGACCCTAGCAACTCCAGTTCTTGTGGTTCCTGTGCCGTTGTTGGCAGCCAAGGCATTATCCCATCCCAGTGATCAACAATATGGCTAGGGGTATTACAAAGCTTGTTCGCTAATGTAGGAATAGAACAACGCCAATTCGCGTTACGGGCCACTGATCAACCCAGACAGGTTTCTCTGTCAGCCACGTCAGAGCCAACACTGGGCGACTGACACCCTGAATAGCAGTGGCCCCCACTAAAAATCCACGGTAATAACAGCACCCCACTGGCTAAGCACATCCCTGCCCCAAAGGGTACAAGGAGCATTGACAACATAGAATTTTATTGTGGCCTTTTGTCCTTCATGATTAGTTATGGTAACTGTGAGTTCAAAATATTGACTTTTCAAACATGATGGAGAATGACTTGCCAATCACATCAGCCTGTTCCTTCAGGACCCTGGGATGCATGTCATTGTGACCCTTAGACTTGTACACGTTCAGCCTCAGGTTGTCTTGAGCTTTTTGTTCCCTCAAACGCCATTCAGAAGTTCAGAGTTGCAAGAGGTATGGGAAGCCTGACTGTCAGTGAAGACTGAGGCAAAGAACTTGAGTACCTCAGCCTTCTCTGTATCTGCTTTTGCCATTCCTCTCTTCTCATTTATCGGAGGGAGTACACTTTCCTTGGCCTTTCCCTTCTGACCTCTATACTTGTAGAATCCGTTTTTGTTATTTTTCACATGTCCCATCATGTTCAGTTCCATCTTTGTCTCGGAACTCCTGATCCCATTAATGTCCAGAAAGATGGGGAACTACTAGAGAGAGTTCAGCAGAGGGTTACAAAGATGATTAGGGGCATGGAGTATTTCTCTTATGGGGAAAGGCTGAGAGACCTGGGTCTATTTAGCCAGGAGAAGAGAAGGTTGAGAGGGGATCTTATACATATCTCATAACACTCATACATATCTAAAGCATGGGTTTCAAAAGGATGAGGACAGGCTCTTTTTCAGTGGTGCACAGCAACAGGACAAGGGGCAATAGGCACAAACTGGAATGCAGGAAGTTCCATCTGAACATGAGGAAGAACTTCTTTCCTCTGAGGGTGACAGAGCACTGGAACTAGCTGCTCAGGGAGGTGGTGGTGTCTCCTAATCTGGAGGCATTCTAAAGCCACTTGGATGCTTTGCTGTGCAACCTGCTGTCAGGACCCTGCTTAGCAAGGGTTGGACTGAATGATCTCCTGAAGAGCCTTCCAACACCTACAGTTCTGTGATTCTGTGATATTGCTGCTAGAATCACCTGAACAGATTTGGAACATTCTTTTATCTCCCTTCCTTCTTTGGAGAAGTTTGTGGCAGATTTTTTCTTTGCATGGTTTTTGGTTTTTGCTTGCTTGTTTTTTGTTTTTATTTTCTTCTTAAATTATTCTAGCTCATTCATAGCTTATACTATGGTTTGGTAGATTCTTACCAGCATCTTATTGCCAAAGAAATATTGAGCTACTAATGCAATACAGCTAGTTATCAGAAGTTTGGGAATTTGTTGAGCTTTAAGCTACAGATTTACTTATAATAATACAGATGTCCAGCACTTTTAAATATCATGGGTAAATATTTTTAACAGATACAGGAAAAAAATAGGGTAGATTAAGATCAGAGATACAGAGAAATCAGCTAGAGTAAAGGAAAATACTGCTTTTTTTTTTGACTATGTCAGGAAATATCTTTGAACTGACTATGGCTGAAACTATGAAATACCTTCAGATGACCTATTTCAACCTTTTTATTTTCATATACATTAACATGATAACAGCTGTTCCTGTGGCCAAACATAAAGAATGGGTGCAGGCTATGTTAGGATGCTGGCTTTCACATCAAGAGATTTCCACACTTTATAAATGCGCTTACTTCCTCTCCCAGGAGTGAACTGTAGAAGACAGCGTCTGGTGTAAAGTAGTCTTTATGCATGCTATGAACTGCAATCATTCCTACAGTGAAACTCAGTAGCTGCACTAGTTAGTGGTCATTCACAGAAGGACAGAAACGGAGCAGGAATATGGAAGTCAATTACACCTTTATTACTCTTGGTCGTATCTTCACTAGATGAAAGGTCTGGCTAAATTCCAAAAAGAAACAAAGAAGCTACTTTAAAACTCTGAACATTTTCACTTCTTATCCTGTGTTACCCACTGTAGAAGTGCATCTTGGAAGGCATGTTCAAGTAAATTTCACCGTGTCACCAGGTTTCTTGGATCAACATTAATAGTTTCACAATTAATTCACAGTGACTCTGTAGCCAAAAATTGTTAGAAAAAAAAAGTAACATTCTGCCAACATCTGCTTCTGATGTTGATGTGTTAAAGGACTTCATTGCTTTCTAGTAAGAGCAGGCCTGAAGAACCTGTGTCTGTACAGTATGGTAGGCAGACACACATATCTTAAAACTTATCAATGTCATAACTAGTACCAAATCATGTAACAACCATTAAATACAGGAACTGAATTACTTGCCCAGACCTAGGGTTAATTCACTTAGAGAATGGAGGGGAAAACTATCTGGATTTCTGTTGCCTGTATAATTAGAAGTCTAATGAGGAAAACCAGTAAATTTTGTCAAGTCTGTACTGATCTTGTAGGTGTCTAACTGTACTGTTTTCAGAGGCTGGAACACTGAGAAGGCCAGAGATCTTTAATGCCTCTGGGCGAAGTCAACTTCTTCTAAAGGACCTCCTGAATTTGGTACGCAGAAAACAAACAAACTCTTGGCAATAGAGACGGGTCAACAGAACAGACAGTGAGAAATAATGGCAAGTGAGGAAAGCAGTTACATGGGCATCTGGGTGAGAAGATGTCATGGGTTAATTAAAGATTGTCCCACAACAGGGCCTAGCCCCTACCCTGCCCCCTCCCCCCCACAATTTTCCCAGAGGCCAGATAAAGGAGTGAGCATGGAGGAGGCACACTTGAGGTAAAAGATAACTAGTTAAAACAGCAAAGGAGTGCAAGATAATACAATATGAAAGGAATGTAAAGCAATAAGTCTGACAAATTGGAAAGTATGGGAGTGTCTCCTAACTGCGTGTGTCCATAATGGTGACTGGAGTCAAAAAAGTGGGGAGGAACTCCCAGAACCCGGAAACCACGTGGGAAGGGACAGGAGCATTCTGGGGGCTGTGGTTTCCCCTTAGCAGCCCTCCCACCTGTGTCAGCTTATTACATGATGCCATGATATGGAATAGCTGTGGAAAACTATGATAGAAGAATAAAGAATATGCAAATTTAGCATAATTTTCAAGGTGTTTCTGTTTAAGTGCTTTGTTAAAGAAAGTTATGGGTCAGACCTTCTGCAGTTATTTATGAAGTGCTTCTCCAGTTTAAATAGAGAGTACAGGTTCTAGCTCATGGTTGTTCTTGAGTACAATGATCTTCACATGTGCTCAGTTACGCAAGTCTGAAAGGCTGATTTTATCACTCAGACAGTTTAGGAATTTGGCCTGCAAGCAGCTACTAACAAAGAAGAGACCTTGAATAGAGCATAGTCAGCAAGCTGTGATATTCATATGCATAAAATGGAGAAAACACTAACAATTCATCTTTTTGTGAAGGGAAATAAATATCTGCAATTTTATAATGGTAATATCAATCGAGCATCAATTGGCAGTTAAAAGAGTGTTGAGACTTAATAGGAAGGATTATATGTAACCCTTAATAGGAAAGAGATGCGTAATCCAATTTAAATTATGGGACAAAAATATAATTAGATTTTCCACACATAAAAACTGTAAAGAATATTTAGACTCTTAATTTGAATTTAAAAAGCCAACATTATTGAGTTAATAATTGTGACAACTAATGGAATATTTAACTAAATGTCTTTATTTTTATTAATTGATATTTAATCTTCTGTGGACAGTCTTGGCAAATGTTAGTTCAATGCCAGAAAATTCCTTACAAATTTTTACATATTAATAATTTTAAATGATGCCTTCACTGCTTACATAATTGTAAATTAATTACAGACTTTCCCTGTGCCCTTTAGATGGAGCTCAGGATAGTCAGGTTTCTTATGGGCCAATAAAGTCATATGCTTATTAGCTACACAAATGGGAAGCAAAGGATAATGCTGTGTTATCATGCTCTTTCTGCGGCATAGAACATACTAATTTCTGGGCTCCAGCCAAAGGAATTTGAATCAGATGTGTTGTATATACTTCCCTATTTCTGGGTAGTTGATAAATAAAGTTCATTAATAAAGGCTGTAATGATGTGGGATTACAGTAAGAATTTAGAATACTTACCTTGTTGATAATCAAAAGGTTGCAAAAATAATGATGATTAAGTCAGGGTTACTAGTTACTAACTAGCTTTAGCATTTATAATTTTAAGGTCATACAGAAAAAGAGAATAGAATATCAGCATAACCAATTCCCTTGTATATTACCAAAACAATGCACATATTTATCATCACAAAATTAGGGAGTATTTCAAAGCAATTATGCACCTCAGTCCACAATCTACTTCCAATCTCCAAAAAAACCAAAAAAAACAAACAAAAAAAAACCACAAAGACTTAATCATGAGCAAGGTTTACTATTGATCGTAAACTTAAGGAAGTACAGGGCTCTTTTTGTCCTTCCCAAGTCCATAATTTTTCTAATGCTCTTTTTTAGATATCTTGCGTCCCACATAGAAAAGAGAAGGATGTACATGAAACCTTAGATCTGTTGTATTGATTAGATGTTTTGGGACTGCTCATTTTCTAACTTTTAATTCATTCTGAGCAATAATTGCAAATGAGAGAGATTTACAAATACTAAATTATATTTGGCTTGATTACATTTTTCTTTATTTAAAATGTACATCTCATTTGTATACAGGCTAGGGAGCCTACAAAAACTTAGACCTAATTCTTTGCAGTTATTAGTATATGTACTTCCATTGTGCGAATTGTCTGTGCTCAGTTCTACCTCAATGACATATATGAGCAAATTCAAGTCCCGTGACTTGTCTTCTGTTTTCTGTACCATCCATGTTAATGTAATCTATGGCTTCTTGCAGAAGAACCAGATGGGGAGTCTGAGGAAATTTCAGGCTGGTGAGTAGGTTTGGCAAGTGAGATCTGTAACCACAAACTCATTATTTTTTAGAGAATAATTTCCTGTATTGTCAAAATACTAACCTGTATATTAGCAATTTGGCCAATGTTTTGCAGAGTGCTTCCTTAGTGACAAAGGGACTCGATTCCACTGTCCATGTCACCAACAAAGATGTTAAACAGCACTGGTCCCAGTACCGATCCCTGCGGGACACCACTCGTCACCGGTCTCCATTACAACACTGAGCTGTTGACCACAACTCTCTGAGTGTGACCATCCAGCCACATCCTTATCCAGCCAGTGGTCCATCCATCAAACCCCTGCTTTTCCAGTTTAGCAACCAGGATGTCATGCAGGACAGTGTCAAATTCTTTGCACAAGTCCAGGTAGATGATGTCAACTGCTGTTCCCTTATCCATTGATGCTGTTACTCCATCATAAAAAGTCACCGAATTTGTCAGGCACGATTTGCCCTTGGTGAGGCCATGCTGGTTGCCACCAATCACCTCATCTTCATTTTCTGTGTGCCTTAGTAGATCCTTCAGGAGGATCTGCTCCATGATCTTGCCAGGTACAAAGGTGAGAGACTGACTGGCCTGTAGTTCACCAGATCTTCCGTTTTTTCCCTTTTTGAAAATGGGGGTGATGTTTCCCCTTTTCCAATCAACAAGAACTTCACCAGACTGTCAGAACTTTTCAAATATGATGGACAGTGGCTTGGCAACTTCATCTGCCAGTTCCCTTAGGACCCACTGATGGATCCTGTCAGGTTCCATGGACTTGTGCACCTTCAGGTTCTTGAGATGGTTTCGAACCTGATCTTCACTTACAGTGGGCGGATCTTCCTTCTCCCTGCTCTCGCCTTTGCTTTCTGCGACTTGTACAGTGTGGCTAGACACCTTGGCAGTGAAGATTGAGGCAATGAAGTCATTGAGCACCTCAGCTTTCTGCATATCACTCATGACCAGGTCTCCAGCCTCCTTCTGTAGAGGTCCCACATCTTCAATAGCCTTCCTGTTATCGTTGACGTACCTGTAGAAATTCTTTCTCTTCCCCTTACTGTCCCTGGCTAGACTTCATTCTATCTGAGCTTTGGCTTTCCTAGCCTGATCCCTGGCTGCCCGAACAACTTCTTTCTATTCCTCCCTGCTAGCTATTCTTGTTTCCAATCCCTATAGACTACATTTTTTACACCCAAGTAATTCCAGGAGCTCTTTTTTCATCCACAAAGGACTCCTGGCATTCTTGCCTGCCTTCCTCTTTCTTGGCATGCACAGCTCCTGGGCTTGAAGGTGATGGTCCTTGAATATTGATCAGCCCTCCTGGACCCCTCTCCTCCAGGGCTTTGTCCCATGACACTCTGCTAAGCAGATCCCTGAAGAAGCTGAAGTCCGCTCTCTTAAAGTTCAGAGTAGGGACCTTGCTGTGCACCCTCTGCGCACTACCTAAGGATCCCTAACTCTGCCATTTTGCGATCACTGGAGCCAAGGCTGCCCTTGAGCTTCACATTACTCACCAACTATTCCTTGTTGGTGAGGACAAGGTCCAGCATAGTACCTTTCTTTGTGGGTTCCTGTATCACTTGGAAGAGGAAGCTGTCATCAATGCAACCCAGGAACCTCCTTGATTACTGGCGCCCTGCTGTGTTGTCCTCCCAACAGATATCAGGGTGGTTGAAGTCCCCCATGAGGACCATAGCTTGTGAATGTGAAGCTGCTCCTATCTGTCTGTAGAGGGCCTCATCCACTCGGCCATCCTGATCAGGTGGCCTGCAGTAGACCCCCACTACGAGATCCCCCTTCCCTGCATTCCCTTTAACAGTGACTCATAAGCTCTCTGGCAGCTCCTCATCCATCCTCAGGTGGAGCTGCAGGGACTCCAGCTGGTCATTGACATAGAAAGCAACACTCTCTCCCCTTCTGCCCTGCCTATCTTTCTTAAAGAGTTTATAACCATCTATTCCTAACCTCCAGTTGTGAGAGACATCCTACCACTTCTCGGTGATGCCAGTGATGTCATAGCCCTGTCAGCCTGTACATATCTATAACTCATCCTATTTGTTTCCCATACTCCGTGCATTGGTGTGCAGACATGTGAGTGGGGCCTCCACTGAGACTGCTTTACCAGTTGGAATTCCCTTGTCCTGCACTTCACATGCTCTCTTTCTAGCCTGTGAATCTATTCTAGGCCCAGGGCACTCATTACCACCAACTACCTTGAAGTGGGATGGATTAAGGACCCCTCCCGCAGTAAATCTAGTTTAAAGCCCTCCTTACTAGATTGGAGAGCTTATGGTTTTTCCCCTTCTCTGAGAGATGGACCCCATCAGACCACAGAAGACACGGAGTAAAAACTTTGCCATCTTGTTTAGAAGGCGGGGTTTTAATAATTCATCAGAGGAACAGCATGTTAAAAAGAAAAGTCTGCCAGAAAAGACACTTGCGTAAGGTCATTTTAATCTATGTCCTGTCCCTTCTCAATGTGGTTGTTTGTATACCTTGTGTTTCTCTCCTCCAACAGATCACTTCTCCTTTAATTGCTGACTAGAATTGTCTTCTTGCAGTGAGTAGGAATTAACAGTAAATTTATTTATTTATTTATTTTCCTTACTTCTGTGCCATAACATTGCTGTTAATTAGGTGAGGAAGTCTTTATTAAACCAGAATTTTGTTTTCTCTTTTTTATTTATTTATATTTTTTTTCCAATATGTTGTTTTGATATTTGAGTTCTTGTTAGTCACACAGTTTAAATTTGGATAGCAATTTTCCCAGCATTATATATTCAGCCAGGCACATTTTAAAAACCAAATTCACTAAATGACACTAAGTGAAAGGTCCAGGGAAAAGAGGGTCTTACAAATGGTGTGTCTCTGGGAACAGCAGTCACAACTAGATTTCATGATCTATTGAAAGGTATTGAAGAGGACTCTGATCTCAGAGCAACTGACAGGCATGTATCATAAAGTAGGCCTGAGCAGATCTCACATTGTGAGCTGATAATTGACTCATTCAGAAGTAAACCAGTTCTTTGCTGTGTAAACAGACTGCAGCTGCAGAGAGTGACGTACCTTGTAAACAAGTTCCCACTACAGTTTCTAAGTTGTTCCCTACTGCACACTCAGAACCTCCCCTTTCTCTTCTCTCTGTCCCCAGCAGCACAGCCTTCAGCAGCAGCCCCCTTCTGCAGGTAAGACAACATGCCATTCAGGAGTATTTATCCTCTGAACAAATCTCTTCTCTTTTTCTACTGCTAGTGAGGGACTTGCTTCTAAGCAAATCTGATGGTTTCCCTCTGTGCATCTTGGTGTAATTCTAGACAAGGATCTTTGCCTCTTCTTCTGGTTTTATTGCCAAGTTTCTTCGTAGAATCACAGAATGGCTTGGGTTGGAAGGGACCTCACACATCATCTAGTTCCAACCCCCCTGCCGTGGACAGGGCTGCCAGCCACTAGCTCACCAGATCAAACTGCCGAGGAACCCATCCAGCCTGGCCTTGAACACAGCCAGGGATGGGGCAGCCACAGCTCCTCTGGGCAGCCTGTGCCAGCGCCTCACCACTCTCTCAGGGAAGAATTTCTTCCTGACGTCCAAAGTAAACCTCCCCTCTTGCAGTTTTAGCCCATTCCCCCTTGTCCTACCATTGTCCACCCGTGTAAAAAGTCGGTCCCCCTCCTGCCTGTAAGCTCCTTTCAAGTATTGGAAGGGTGAAATGAGGTCTCCCGGGAGCCTTCTCTTTTCCAAGCTGAACAGTCCCAACTCCCTCAACCTTTCCTCATCTTCACCTTTCTTCATTCCTTCTTCATTCCTTTCTTCACCTCCTCCCTGCAATAGTCCTGAACAAGAAGGTTCATTAGAGTCTGTAAGATTTCGTGTGGTTTCTGCCCCATTTCATGAGGACTGCTGTGGTTTGCAATGATTTGTATGACACTTCTGTTCAGAACTACCCCTCATTTGCTATTTTTCCTTCCTTTTTTGTTATTAAGAGCAGTTTGCTGATCTTCCTTAATAACTATCATTGTGTTTGTAAGCTGTCTTGCAAAGGATGCTTTTCACATGGATTAGAGCTTTGGTTTACTAGCTATTTTTTCATTACTTTAAGCTACTCCCTGAACTTTTCATAACTCTCTAGCCTAACATCTATGTATTCCTTTCAATTTCTTATGTTATATATTTGATATGAGTTTGTAGTTTTGTCTTTAGATTTTGTTCAATTTCAGTCTGAATAATTTTGTTTAATCAGCTTTCCTTATTCAAGCTTCATTACAATTATCTCTGCTTCACAGATGGTGTAGCTTGTTTTCTTTTTGTTTTAAATGAATTTTATTATTCTAAATAACAGCCTCTTCTCCAAAAATAATACACCCCAAACATTTTTAGAAGAAAATTAAAATATAGGTTCTTGACAGTTTTGTGTGTGTGATTTTTGTCATGTTGATATTTAGATGAAAGTATGTAATAAATTTATTTTGAGGTGTTTGCAGATTTCACATTTTGCGCTGAAGATGTCGACATCCACACAGTGTTTTCATGTCCATTTTTGTTACGGTTGAGTCACAGAAGTCAGAGAACTTAGTCAAGTGTTGTGAGATGGGGGAGAGAGTCAAAGGCAAAGATAAAAGCTTTTTACTGAAACAGAAAAGGAGGAGAAAAATAATGATAACACTCTGTATATATATGTAAAATTACAAAACAAGTCATGAACAATGTAACTGCTCACCACCCACAGTCTGATGCTCATCTTTTCCACAGACAGCGACTGCTACCCCGGCCGATTCACCCCATCGCTTTGGCAGTCTGGGTCAGCTGACCCGGTTCTGTCCCTCCCAGCTCCCTGTACCCCTAGCCCCTCACTGGCAGGGCAGCATGAGAAGATGAGAAACTGAAACATCCACGGGTCTGTACAACACTGCTCAGCAACAACTAAAACATCGGTGTGGTATCAACACCGTTTTTCTCCCAAAGGCAAAACATAGCATCATACTAGACACTGTGAAGAAATCAGCTCTGTCCCAGCTGAAACCAAGATATCAAGATGAGCATAACTGGAACTAAAGCATGTTGATGTGCTGACCTTCTCAGCACAGAAAATGTTTTACAGTCCCTGTTAGAATTACTCTGAAGTACTTTCACAGACATTGAAGCCTTTACATTAATATAATTACAGTGATGGGTCGTGAAAAGAAATTTATAAATACACAGAAACATATATTCTTGTGAAGAAATACAATGGTACTTGCAAAAAATTTTGAGTGTCGCATGTATTTAATGCAGATACTGCAGCTTCAAACAGGCTAAGATTATAGTAAAGAAACTTTTTATTCTGTTATATGAAGACACACAACGTATAATAACCCTTTATTTAACCAAGCTGTGATGATACACTGGTTGCATCTAGTGTATTTCTAGTCATTTTCTTGCGTAAACTCACTGTGAAAAGAAGTGAAGCTAAAACGTGTGATAGGAATACGTCTTAGGGACATGTTTTGAATAAATTTTGAGATAATCAAAGTTGTGCTGTAGGACTCAATTTTAGATTAAATATTTGTTTTTTAAAAAAGGTATTGAGATTCTAATGTTTTCTTCAAATGGATACCTCCTCCAGTAAACTTCATAGAGCACATTAATTTTTCAGGTCAACTAGAAGTACAAAATTCAGTATTTAGGGTTTTTTAGGTCTAAATTCCAGGAGATTTACAGGAAATTAGTTTTTGGAACCACAGAAAACATACATAGGTTAATTAGAACTATTTTCCACTTTACGTTATGGTATGAGTTTAAATGTATCTGCAGGGTTAAGCTGGTAGAGTGTAACTCGTTTCTGAGTGTTGAAATTATCCTTACATTCTTCCTGAAGTACAGGAGGAATCCTGTATTTTGTTTTTACTTTACTCACCTTTATCATCAGTTCTTAAGGACATGATTCCTTCTTTCTGGGTATTTTCAAATTTTTTTCCAAGTCATAGGGAAAATATTAATGGTAAAACTACTGTGTTATTTTGTAAGTCTCTCAAAGAATACCAGCACTGGGCTGACATTGTTTCCTTCTAAATCCTCTATGCCAAGTATGCAGATTTCAGTCTAAGAAACTGAAATCCATATTGTAGACAGGTACAACACAAGCTTCTCTGCAGTACTAATTTTGCAAAATATAGAATAGGCAAGATTTTCAACATGACTCCATTATATTCAGTGTCATTTTCCATTGGCAGTCTTTTGGTTCTTCTTTAAATTCTTCACTGTAATTACAGTGAAAAAAAGATATTTTACATGTATACATTTATTTTTTATTAGCCGAAATATTATCAGGCATATTGTCCTGTCCCTGAATGTGTAAGCTATCTTTATTCACTATACTGACATTTGAAAAAGATGTTATTTCCTGTGGTGGTCTTAATTTTATGAGTACTTAATATGTCGTGATTTTTAAAGAAACAAATTACTCCAGTGAATCCAATGGTTTGGTGTGGCGTGGATCAAATGACCACACTCAGCAGCAGATGTGTACGCTTCCTGTGCTGTGGCACTACAGATGCATTTTGTTAACACTGCACACACTAAGGACTAACTGCTTCTCTGTTAAAAAAGTGAGTATATTTTTAGGACCAGCACTAATTGTAAGATAGTTCTCAGACAGCAAGGTACTTAGCCCTGCACTATATGAAATGCGTATATGTGATATCCCTTCTGTCAGCTGAGTATCTTTGCCCTAGATAGACGGTAAAAAAGAAAGTTCAGAATCTTTGAATTACAGGTTTAGCTTTTACAGGCATACTGATTCACAGTTGTATATCAGGTTTCCATTTCAAACCGTGACAAGAGCTCTGCAGTTTTGCTATATCTTCATTAAAAAAGGGAAAATTGTTGGTGATAAGCAAAGAGAGTAAAAGAGCAGTTCCTTGAAAATTCACAGTTGTCAAAGATGTGAGGAGACAAAGACAAAAATCGAGAATAGCAGTTACAATCAGATGTTATAAAATTATATGAAAATAAAAGTATTTTAAAGTTGTGCTGAATAGGTGTATATAATATGGAAAAAAAAATGTAAAGCAATATCAGGCAAAAATGGTCTAGAGGAAGATTTAATGGAACTGTTACGTAAAATAACTTAAAAATCTTTCATTTCTACCAGAGCATTAGGGAGCAGAGGATGAAGATTAGAAATAGGAAAAGAGACGTTGATGCTGAGAAGACAGCAATAAAGCAATATTTATGATGTTGATCTTTTGGAACTCATTTCCCCATAATGGACCAACTAGAGTGAAATTTGAACATAAATACATCTAATAAGAAAGTTGAAACATTTTATGAGAAGTGGAGGACTGAGTATATTTTTTGCTCCTTTCAGACTTACTCGTGCTCATCAGCTACCCACTGAGATCAATAGTGAGACATCGCTAGATGTTTGTGGACTCTGGATCATAGTCTTTGTGAAATAAAACATTAAACTCAGTAAACCAGTACCTGTACTACACTGCTTATATAACAGTCTGGAGTTGTTTTATAATGACTCATTTGAACGGCAGGAAGAAGTGGATTACAAAATAAGAAATGTGTGTTGATTTTGCAGAATATATATGAGTAAATTACCTTGCTTATCCTGCCTGTTTCTCAGCCTGAAAGGATGAGTCAAAGATTATCCCATTTTAGAAAATAAGATCCTCACAGCTATTTATGTAAACAGCAATTTATTGAAGCTTTGGAAACATCTACATCTGATCCTACTCTTGCAATGGAAATCATTTCACACTCATTGTCCTTTTCACTGGGGGTGAGCTGAACTTGTTCTCTAAACCATCGTGATACCACCTGAACTATAACAACCCACTGCTCAGGCTTTATTACATATCTGCATGCTGTAAACAAGCCTACAAGGGGTGTTGTCTCATTTTCCTATCTCTTGAGTGACCTATAATTTTCTCTGCCTATTCCCACATTTTCACCTATTTCTACACCCCTATTTTTTTTTTTTTATACTCTTTACTGCTCATCTGATCTTCCATAACACATTGTTAGAAAGGTATTTCTCTCCTATCGTGCACCAGGTGATATGACATATGTTGATCTACAGATGCCTGTAGAATTCAGTAGGAGCATGAAGATCTGAAGCATATTTGTGCATTATATTTTCTCAATTTCAGTAAAATCTTTGCTTTGTACATGGTTTTAGGATTTTCTTGTGCCTATGAAACTAAATACAATTGAGGTTTGTAGCACTAAATACAAGGCAGATGTTAATTTGTGTAAAGGACTGAAAGTCTTTGTCACTATAAACTGCATAGAAAGGGAAGAAACAACAACAAATGTGAAAGGTTCGCAATATAAACTGAACCATTAATGCTGCCAAAATTGTTTAGCTATCTGAATTTCTAGGGTTAGGGAATCTTCTGATACTAGGCTGATATATACAAATAAGAAAAACAAGGGGAAAGGGGAAAAAAGAAAAAAAAAGAAAATTCAGTACTCAAGGATTTCTTGTCCTTCTGAAATATAAAGACCAACCAACAAACACAAAAAAACCCACCCAATCAAATATACCAACCCCCCACCCCATCAAAAAAATAAAAAAAACCCAGAAAAATCCTAATGCCAAAACCAAAATACAAAATACAAAACACAAACAAACAAAGACAGATAAACAAATACCCCAAATCAGAGGTTTTTCCTAGTTCAGCTGGTATCACGATGGTTTAGAGAACAAGTTCAGCTCACCCCTAGTGAAAAGGACAATGAGTGTGAAATGATAAATGTTTTAATAGCTTATCAATGCACCTTCTGCTGACACAAGGTACAATACGTCCAATATTGCAGTTATTGCAAATGCAATAGTATGGAACTGCTGGTAATTAATGTGAAAGACATGTTTCAATGAATCTGAAATGAAAACATAGAGGCTGGTTACACGTGGTGACTGCACTGTACTAGCACAGAGATAAAGTACAGCTGACAAGTCAGTAGTGTTCTGCATAGCACCACACTAGAGTATGCAAAGACCACCTGGCTTACTGTCAGAGTTTAAAGTTTTTATATGGGAAGAAAAGACAGTTATTGTACTTTTGTACCTTTCTAATATTTCACTTTTGTAGAAGGTACAGATACCTTTTTACACCTTACAGATACCACTGAGATATGTGCATTCCTACATTTTACTGCCTGGCTGGGAAATAGGTTGCATTCCTTGTTACTGACATTTTGTGTTCTTGCTGGGGGGAAGGCAGACCACCAGTTTCCACTTGTACGTGTGGACAATACTTTGTGGTCTGGATAATTCCACTGCTTTACCAGAGATAGCTGAAAATAAATGTTTGAACTGTTAATGTGAGATGCAAAGTAGTTTGCTCTTCATATTGTTATCCCAGAGGGCTATGCCATTAACTCTTCTCGTAGATGTTGGAAATATATATAGGTGTTCTTACAAAGGCCTATTAACTTGAGTAACTGTATAGTATCATGTTTTTCTACATTATTTTTTTTGCCTCAAAAAACTGGAATTGATCCCTACATGCAATACAGTCAGATATCTCATCTCAGCAAAGTAAGATTACTTGATACCAGGTTAGAATTACACTTGTATGCTCTTTTCATTTCCGTTAGGCACTACATTTAAATTTTTTTGAGAGACTGGAAAGGGTGAGAATTGTTATGGAGGAGAGACAAATGATTGCTAGCTGAAAGGGAGTTTTGGATGATAATGATATCTGTTTAAAACTGAACTGTATTACAACAGTGACGTAGTATCATTGGAGCAGAGGGGTCTCCTCTCCTCTCTCATTCCTTAAAGAGAGTAGAAATCTAGAAAGTTTTCTATTTTTGTTATACAGAGGTAGCAGAGAAACATCAGGGCTCAAAATAAAATGCTTTATTAAATAATTGAAGAAGAATGATATCAATATGTTTTTGTCTGTTCAAGAAATTTCTCCATAACAGCTTTTTGGTGCCCAGTGCTCTAATACTCAATGGCTACTAATGGCTTTCTAATCTCATTGTCTGCTATGCTAGAGCTTGAAATCTATTTACTTCAATTTCATTACATGTATCAGGCACAAAAGGATGTATTTACTAGCTTTGTGTTACATCTTTTTATTACATTATAATGTGCTCAGACATCTTCATCAGGAACTTACATTGTAAGTTTTCATGGAGGAAGGGAAGGAAGGAAAGAAAAGGTCACTTTGTTAGTAATTTCAGTAGTCAGATTAGAACCAAAACCACCACCACCATGACCAACAGAAAATAGATTCGTAATGTAGTTTTGAATTACAGGAAATGTGGCAGTAGTTTTAGTCAACCTTTCAGAAGCCTGCAGCTTGCACTTTACAACCTGAAGTTTTTGAATCTCTTTTCCTTTCCTCTTCTAGTTTTAAACCAGCCTGTCTCCCTCCAACCCTCAATCTCCCTAGGCCACCTCCTACCCGAAGGAACGCCTACCCCCCTGGTCCCAGCCCTTATTTTAATCGAAACAACCAGCCTGCTGATTCGCCCCCTAGCCCTCGGTGTTCGCCTGACAGCTAACCTCACAGCCGGCCATCTACTCATCCAGCTCATTTCTACGNAAATCTTGCTATCTTGTGCTATTGCAGATTACCACAGTCTCAGTGTAAACGTCTTCTCTTTCTGAGGGGAGGATTTTAGAATGGGAATGGGGAGGAAATCATATAAAATATACTGTCTGACCTGTCCCAAATGTAAACAACTCTATTACAATTCTTAGATGTAAGAATGAATATTTAACTGAAAAGTAGATGTGTTTTATTGGTCCAGAGATTTTCAAATTAATCTGTCAAGCTGTCTGATATAACAAATGCTATAAAAATATAGCCTGAAAAAGCGGAAAAGAATTGGATTAGCAGTTAGTGTAAGATTGTATATAAAACTGGGTTCTTCTTCGATGCATAGAGACTTGTAGACTTGATAGCGACACTTGTTTATTCTTCCTTAGAAAGGTGCAACAGAACACTTTAGCTTGTAGAGGCAGAACAGGAACATATTTTAAGGAAATTCTCTTCAGCTTTAAGGTCAAGATTTGTCTCTGTAATTCATGATGACATGCACTGCTTGTACTACTTATGCTTAACGCTCTGCTTTGATACAAAAGGTAGACACAAAAGGCACAATCTTCATGTATTCTTGTCCGAACAACATCAGAACTGTGCATTCCTTCCTTTCTTTTTGGACCTGTTGGATTATGACATGTATTTAGCAGGCATTACTAAACGTGAATGTGAATGCAAAACTCATTGGTACTGCCTTGGAAATTTTGTTAGAAGAGTGAAAAAAAAAAGTGAAAAGCCACTTCTGAATTTAGGAAACGTTGAACATGAACTTTGTTGAGTACTGATACTGAGTCTTCATGTATCTGGCCTGTTTTCATGAGTGAACAGAAGTTCACAGTAGTTTCAGTCTGCATTCAGTCTGAAACTTTTCAACTAAACTAGATGTTTTATTGGAATATTCAAAGGCAATACTGCACTCTCCAGGAGAAAGCATGCTCAAGTAACACATTTCCACTATGGCTACAAGAGTCAGCTCAGGTTATGGCATTCTAGTTGACCAATTCTCCTTTGAAAGACAACACAAATTATCAAATACAGGGCTTGGCTAGGCCTCTGCATTTGTTTGCCCTCTTTTGAAATTATACTGTTGCTATTCTGGTGCACTCTGAGAACCTCTAGAAGATAAGAAGTTCAAAGGCTTAACTCAACCTGTTTATGTTTCAGTTTAACATTCCATAACATTTTTTTTTTTCTTACAACTTTATAGCCTGATACCAAGTACCATACACATACCTGTGCACTGCAACAGCGCTCACAACATTGTCAGTGCTGAGAATTGTTGCAGTTTGTGATAGCTTTTCTTAAACATCTCGTACCCTGAAATCACTTAGAATGAATGTCAGATGCAATTTATAAAGTATGATTTTAGTCATCACCATTTCAGAAAAAATGTATGTTTACATCCCAGAGATAGTATACAGTGATATGTCTTTCCATAGAGTTTTACAGCATTCCCTGTATATCTTAGATTGAATTATTGTCTTTTCAGAAACATAATTTAATCTAAAGATAAAATTGTAAACATACCATAATTACAGTACGGAAAATAAAGGCATTAACCCGAAAATGTCTTCAGCATATTTACTTTGAATACACTTCACAGTCATTACTGAATGCTAGAAGAAATCTTTTGGCAAATTTTGATAGCACTTTGTGTTGTACCTGCATTAAAGATTTACTAAACTTTGCTTGGTTTATTATTTCCTATTCATACGATGCTGACTAAATGGGTTTTATTTGTTTATTTATTTGTGGGGAAAAAAAATAAAACCCCATATTTAATTAAAAAATTATAGAAAGTGAAACAACAGATATCCTAAACAATATTTACCACTGCTTGTGTTCCAACATGTGTTTTTGCATTTCATCTACATTCACGTGACACTAATTTTTATCATACAAATTGACTTAGCTATATTGAAATTAATGGACCTGCATTGGCTGAAATATCCCATTTGTTTTTGAGGTTTTCATATCCATTTTTCTAACATGCCATATAACACAGGTCAGTGACTTCATGATTTTTCTTAACTGCTCCCAGAATAAGATTTTTGTTGTAAGGAATTTCTGATGGCACACTTTTCTCAGTCTGTTTTCTCGAATTCAGCTGTCAAGCTCATTAAGTCTCTGACAGGCTTTTTGGAAAAATCTGTTGCAATCACATCACCTTTCCTTTTAGCAGCTAGGAAGATGTTTTAGTGCTTGCCAACTTTTCCCCCTTTTTACTTTTTGTTACAACAACCATTCTTTTTTTTTTTTTTTTTTTTTTTTCCTTTTCCCCAGAATTTTGTTTTATAGAGAACTGATCTCTTTCCTAATAGTAAA
>VXAV01005190.1:117725-127729 GCA_013399715.1 Alectura lathami
AAGAATGATAATAGGGGCACATTAAACTGGCCAATCCAGAGATATTTATGCATATGGTGCCCAGTGGCAGGTGTTCAGTGCAATACAGTTTAGCATGGAAAGAAATGCATAGCACAACAGCGTTAGTACAATAACTGTATTTGTTGTTAGGTTTCCACCTAATGTTTAGAGCTAGGAAATGATCAATAAAAATAGTGTATACTCCCTAGAAATAGTGTGGAATTATTTTATAAAGTTCAGATATTGTCACGTTATTAACATGCAGGGAGATAAACTGGTTACTCTGCACAGGCACATAGGCTGCCTAGCAATTAGAAACCATTCTTTAGCTCAGTGTGGTTTGGAAATTGCTGAGTACACAACCATATTGACAGGTAATACCAAAGTAAGCAAGCAAGGTAACGTATGTGGAAATTTAACTTTTCAGACCTTTTCCTAAGGCATCCCAAAGCTCAATCAGTGAAGAGGAAGAAAGCATGTTTCAGTTGTTTTGTGAGATATTAAAATTCTCTGGCATGTAGTGCTTTGATGCCAGACACAGAGCAAGCTCTGTTAAGGTTCTATTCAGTTATTTTTCAAAGCTTTAAAATTGAGTTTCTGACTAGATCTGAAAACCTTTAATTATGTACATCTAATCCACAACAGTTTTATACTGAAGAAAGAAAGAAAGAGGAATTACAAAAGTGAAGTAACCAAGCGAGTTCCCGCTGTAGCTTTTGCATCCTACCATGTACATGCCATCTTCTCTATATTGCTATCTCAACTTACATCCTTATTCATAGCATATTAGTGTTGGAGGCATGCTCCATACCCTCACCGAGGCCTGAGCCTCATAGGAATGGCAGTCTACAGAGCCTGAGGTACAGTGCCATGGCTCTCCAGCGCAGACTTTTAGCTCCGTAAGTCTTTGGATCAGTTCCCAGTGGGTCAGACAAGATGGCAACGATCACGCTATTTCCCAAACCATTGTTACAGACCATGCTAGCATATCTGAGTAAGCTCTGCTGTAGGTTTCTGTGATGCCCTTAGTAATGGAGCAAAGTCCAGGCCTGCTGAGCTGTTACCATGTGCTCCACCATCCCTCTTTAAAAACCTTCACAGAAGTGGAGTCAGTGTAGAGAAAGCACAGTAGTGTGTTGTGACAATTTAAAGGGAGAATTTTGGCAAGAACTGATGAAATTATTCACAAAACCAAACACCAGAAAAACCAATTCATTTCAGTACTTTTTGTTGATCCATCACCTTTGCATCACTTTACTGCTGTGTCTTTTCGCTTAGGAACAGCTGCACTCATTTTTGGCTGCCAACAAAGATACTATCAGAGCTTGAGACTCATTAAGTAAAATGGTATGCTGTGGGACTATGTAGCCTAGTTGTTAATCACAAAGGTGAAACATGATAGAAATGATGAGCATATCTATAGGACGGGGTAGAGGACAGTTACATTGAAGCTCTGGCCTGAAACCATATAGCTGTAGTAGCAGGGGATTGTAGTTGCCATTTCGCCTGAAGGACACATGTTACAATTATACATGGCTGGCTCAGGACTGAGTCAGAGAAGGCACACTAAGCAGTCATCTGACTTTGTACCTGAGGTGTGAAACACATGCAAGCATGACTGTGTAAGTATTCTCTCCTCCTCCCTACTCTCCCTCTGAAAGACAGTATCACCAAAGTTCTTTACTGCAGTGTTTCTAGATGAAGCAGAACTGGAGTTAAGAAGAGAAAAAGTCATTCGAAATTCACACATTACTGGAATTTGAGGGTGTCATTACAATCATGAGGGTCTGCCTGGAATTAATTTTCTTCATGGTAGGATACATGGTTCTGTGTTTTGGATTTATGACCAAAGCAGTGTTGGTAACACAAACATTTTTTATTTATTGCTGAGTAGTGCTTGCGTAGCATCCAGGCACTCACTCTGACCCTCTAGGGAGCAAGCTGGGGTAAACAAAGGGTTAGGAGGGGATACAGCTGGGGCAGCTGACCAAAACTAACCAAAGCGATATCCCGTACAATAAGATGTGAGCAGCGATAAAAATGGAGTGTACAGATGTTTTTAGATAGGCAAGTATTGCTCAGAGACTGGCTGGGCATCAATCTACTTGTGGGAGGTGACGAGTGATTACCATCATATCCCTTTATTTACCTGTTTGTTTGTTTATTTATCCTATTTCCTTCACTTATTAGACTGTCTTAATCTTGACCTACTTTTTTTTCTCTTTTTGGCTCTTTGGCTTTTTCAATTTTCTTCTCTATTCTGGCACGTCAGGAGAGTGAGCAAGTCATTGTGGGGAGCTCAACTGCTAGCTGGGGTCAACACACCACACATGGTGTGTAAAAATTTCTTGTTCTGGAACAGGACAGTTAAGATAATTTTTTGCAAAAAGCTTTTTTTTTTTTTTTATTTATCCATTTCTGTCTCTTCTCCTCCCCCCAAGACAACACAGAGAGCTTATGAATAATAAAGGATCACTTTTTCATAGAATGTCTCATTCTGTAATCTCTAGTTATAGGCAGAAGTACTTGTAAGCAAAACTGTGTCATGTTTCAAGATTTTAGCGAAGCCAGTAAAAAGAGGATTACTCAAAACTTCTTATCACGTCAGACTGTTCAAGCAGTTTTAAAAAATCTTTAGCACTCAGTATAAACTGAGAAGCTCATTCAGGCCTTCATTTTCTACAGTGTCCATAAATATGGTAATTTTAACATTTGGCACCTCTTTTCCCTCCAGAGATGATACTCTCAATGGGCCCACTAATTTTGACATTTTCCTTCATTTTATAGGGATAAGCAGCAAACTGGAAGTGCCTTTCCCAGAACCCCTGTGACAAGAATTATTGACAAATATTAATTGCCAGAAATTACCAGCTGCAAGGAGTTTTGTCTTACAAAGATCGTCTGTGACTTTCTCTACTCAATATAGCACCATTTATGTCACAGGCAAGCCCTTAAGTATGTAAATAAGAAGAAGCCTGAAGTAAAATTAATATTTAAAGAGTAACATCCCAGAATCAGCTAAACAGCTTTTCAAGATCCATCTTTTTCTTCTTTCCTTAAATGACATGCTCCACAGAGAAATATGTTTTGGGATTTAGCTGAGCAACTTTCAGTTGATCAGTGCTGTGTTTTACTCCAAAGTACCAAGAACTACAGAGCCATGTATGACTCAGATCTAGAACAGAGAAAAAACACTACCTGTTTAATATGTGTGTTATTTCTTTTTTTAAAAACGAACAAACAAAAATAAAAAACATAGAATCAGGGAAAAAAAGACAAATAAAAACACTACTTGTTTAATATGTGTGTTATTTCTTTTTTAAAAACAAACAAACAAACAAAAACATAGAATCAGGGAAAAAATGACAAATAAATAAAAGGAACATGTCAGAAGGAAACTGCTACTAGCTGTAGAAAATAGTACTGTTTATTAAGTGTGCATCAATGAAAATTTCTACACACTTCTAGGGTAAAACCAGAAGATCTAAAAGATCTTTTCTGCTAATCCATGCCAATTGTATTATACTCCCTAGTCACAGAACTGAATGATTACCACCATGTTACATAACAAGGAACTAAGAAGCAAAGATCTTAACAGAAGTAGTCAACTTATTGTAAAATATTAGAAGTCTTGTAACAGAGTTTGAAGATACATGTAATTCTGATGTGCAGTCAGGTTTCAAATCCCAAATCTAATCTACTAAAGATATGGGGGGGAAGCCGCCAAATCAAAACCAACCAATTAAACAAACAAACAAAAAAAAAAAATCCCTACTTTCTATAACAAATTCTGTAGTTGCACTAACTTTAACACACTTCTATTTTGTCCTAGCAGCATTATACTGAAATTAAAATATGCTTGACGTGTACAGAAGACAATGACTCACAGATTTTCTTAACCTCCAGAGAAAACAAAGTGAAATAAAATGAACAAGACGAAATAAACTAACTAACAAAAACAATAACATCCATGAATAGTAATGAAGATTTCTGTCCCTTTTTTATGACTATAGTAAAACGATTAGTCTCATCTAAGAGTATATATGAAAAAAATCCTGCTGAAACAGAAAGAAGTAGACTTCGGTGAAGAAAAAAAGACTCAAACAAATCCAAAGACCTATTTAACTTCCAGACTGACTGAAAATAACATGTAAAGAAATAATCTGTTTTCTGTTCTTCAGAATTTTTGAAGTTTGAAACACCTCAATTCTTTCCCTAGCACCTGTTAATAAGTATGTGATTTGGGGCAAGTCTCTTCTGGCTTCAAGTGTCTCCCTTTATCAGTGGTGAATTTAGATACAATATATTATTTTTTTAACACAATATTTTGGAGTCCCTAAATTCTACTATCAGATAAGTCAAACAGTGTGATATGCTGACAAGCATAAAAGTGATAGATTGCAATAACAGCAGTGCTTAAGAGACTGTTGGTAATATTTTCTGTTGGTAATATTCAATAGTAAAAAGCAAACAAATAAACAAACAAACAAAAACCTATTAGCAATCAGTTTGCAACTATTGAAAATCTGTTCTGCTAACTTAACTCTCTGAGAATTATAAAATTGTGTATTTGGCTGTACTATCCCCATATTTATTTACATATGAAAATTAGAATTTTTACAATATATATTATGAAATACGAAGCTAAAAAATTCTAGTCAATATTGACAAAAACATTCAGCCAAGAACAAATTTGCAAACTTGGTAAACCTAGACTGAAATGAGCATGTACAATCCTTTTTTAAAGATAAACACTATTATGAATAATACATTATCAGTATAATTACTTATGATGTTCCCCAAGATAAAATTGTATTAAATTCTTTATTTTTATTTTTGAAAACAAATTTTTGTGGTTTTCTTTAAAAACAGAAGGTGCATTGTAGGATGTAATAGAAATAATGCAGGTAGTCCAGAAGACAGTAGTAAATAACCCCAAATAAAAATGTACTCAGTCTCAAAAAGCAGACTTTTTCTAAACTATTTTACTTTTAGGAACAATGGTAAAGAAACTTCTGTAAACAAACTGACAATAGCTTAGCCACACTCCAGACACGGTCTTTATTTCTCCTTCAATTAACCGTGAAAAAATTACTTTTTTTTTTTTTTTTTTTTTTTTTATGCTTTTGGAGTCTTCTTGTTATACTTTGTCCCATTTCAAGCCTTTCCCTAGGNTTTCGTAAATTGTGGGAGCCACTAAATACGGTAAGTGCAAGGAAAGTTGTTTCATTCACACATATGCTGAAAGATATAAGTATGTGTACACTGATGCAAATTCCTGCTCCCTGGCATTTGAAAAAAATATGTATATTTCACCCGCCCTGTTTTCTGTTTGTTTGCTTGCTTGTTTGCATTTGAAACCAGTGGATGCATTTGAAAGTGCAACTTAATCTCAAGGACCTTTCTGTCTTCAGGAAAATAAGACAAGCCTTACTATAGTGTAGGATCTGGGTATGACTAGCTTTGAACACTGATACAGATTTGCTAGGTCAGACAGAAGGAAAATGCAGCACTAAGCAACTGCACTGAAATGATACAGGAGCCCTGGTGTGCTGTGTGTCCAGTACAGTGTGCTCCCGCTCCGCGTCCCGGGGGACTACTAGAGGTGCAGGCACCTACACCCTGCAGGTCTCTGTGACTGGAGGGGTCTGTGGTTACCCCTGAATGTGTTTCCTGCTTCACCAGGCAGCCAGGATGTCAACAGGAAGGTGCTGTAGACCTGCATTCTCTGGCTGCGGCACAGTGACAACGGTCCATATGTTTCATTCATTGTTTTGTGGCTTGAGTCTTTCCCATCTTGCTCACTGCAGAGAAGTGTTTTTTCCTCCTTCTTGAAGGGCAGAAATTACTTGCAGGTGGCTCGTGGCAAGTGTTACGTGCAACATCATCCCAGAGGCAGCTTTACTTCTGCCTCAAGGCCCCATAAGGCAACTCCTGTCAGAATCCCAGAAAAGGCTGGGAAGCTTGCTGCATGGTGGCATATGCTAGTAGCTGGCAATCTGGCCTCAGAGGAGATTCAGTTGCACAGGTTATCAGTTATTTTGACTGTAAAACATAATTTCCTTTGTCCACTCCGTGGGATGATATGCTGCTACAGTAATGACAAAGCCAATAACAAACTGAAACAAGAAGGTCACATGATGGTCTCCACTGCTCATCCGAGTTGGCTGCACAGTGAAGTTTTGCTTATGCTCTGGACTTTCTTCTTCACCTGCTTTAGTTTCCTCCTTGTTTTTAAATAACCTCTGTCTAACCTTTAAAGAAGTACTGCCATCTGGAATGATTTATTTGCTGTTTTCAAAGCCCAGCTTGTCTTTAAGGTTTCACTGTGACTCCATACAACATAGATGCTGCTAAAGGCCTATGTTTGCTGCCCTGGAATTTGTGTTTGTTACATTACTAGACAAAGGATTAATATTTGTAGGTTCTTTTAACTGCCTATATATAGTAAATAATAAAAGCTGTATTGGTACTTTATAGGCACCAACATGCTTTTGTTTGGTGATCTTGCTATCTGAACAGGCATGACAATTAGGCCACAATATATAAAAGACACCTGCTGAAAGAAAAGGGCAAGATACTGACAAGACATTGGAAATGCTTTTTTTTTTTTTTTCTTCCAGATTTATATCCTTCTGTAGAGTATTGCATCAGTTGAAACTGTTTCACCTCTGTTCACACATATTTAAATACACATATATAATTAATTTGCAATAGAAAATAGCAGTATATTATCTCAATACAGCTGGTCTGGCTTATTAGTGGATTTTGGGGTTTTAATTGTAAGATTGAAGTTTAATAATGCTGTCTTTGAATCATCCTTCTGAAATTCAAGCCATCAAAATTTAGCTAGGTCTTTTATCACCTATCACTTCTGGAGCAACGTACACAGCATAGCAGATAAAGTTATCCCAAGAATGTAGATTTTTGATTAGCACCATCTATATTTATTTCTAATAATTACTATTAATAAAATATTTTTAAATATTTCAGAATACCATTATGAGCAGCAGGAGACTGAGATACTATAGCAAAAGACAGATCTAATATCAAAACAATTAAACGTGGTATCTAAAGTGATTAAAATGATAATTTAATACATTTTTATTCTCGACACTGCTTTTTATATTTTTTTAAAGATACTTTGTTTTTAAGGAAAAGAGGCTGTCCAAACTAAAAAAAATCTAATTTAACTAAAAAATCTACAAGTGTGGAAAGAAATACTTTAATACTTTGGTGAGAAACAGTCCACAGATCCTAAAATTTATTTATTTATTTATTTTTTGTTGAGCATCAGCTCAGATGCTTAAAGAATGAATTGACTAAGAACACCAGGATTTCTGGCTTTCTAATTATCGGTCAGTTAAAATCATTTTATTTCTACAATCACAGGTTGTTTTCTGATGTGTATTATCAACTGGTTTCAGATTGTTTTATTTGATAGGGCACAGAATTACTTTACCACTCTTTATTTGTCCTTTGCACTCTACAGTGCTCCTCAGTTAAATAGTCATGAAAGTGTGATACAGTTACTACTTCTTTCTGTCTTATGCTGCAAGTAAAGGTGATAAAACCTGGAAACTTTTTGGGAGGGCTTTGCCGCTTTATGACACCTACAAGGAATCAGGTACTCCTAAACACAGGCACACTCTTTTATTGACATAGTTCTGCTGAAGTCAACAGATTCAACAACAAGGTAAGATTCTAAATATTTTGAATCTGGGCCCATGTACTGAATCCACTTTGTCCTGTCACCATTTTACTGGGAACACAAGACTTTAAGCAAGAGCTGAAAGCCCCACCAAAGTGTCAAATCTGTCCAGTAATGCACAGTGGTGCTGTTTCTCTTCAGGGCTCTTTGGAGCAAATTCACCTCCGGAGTGTTCAAACAGGATGGCTGAGAATTAGGATGAGCAACTAGATGTAGTGGACAATGACTCTGTTCAAGGCATGGGTTTGAAAACAGACAAACTGTAAGGACTCATCCAAATGAAACTGCTCTATGGTCCTATGATAATAAAGCAGATAGAGTTGTCTCTCAGTTTTTAAAAATTACTTTTTTTTCTTACAATATTTTTGAATTGCCAAATGTCTCCTGGATCTAAATTTAGGAGATATTGTTTATATTGCAGCATATGATTCACCTAAAGAGGAGTACAAGTTTAATTTGGTACCTTGTAGAATTCATTGTGCTCATACAGACCTGTTTAAGTTTCATCCTTGTGAAAACTCAACACAGATAAGTAAATGAAATCTCTTGACCATAAAAAGTGAAAAAGAAATCAATAACATTTGGGGGAAAAAAAGGACTTGATTTTCTTTTTACTAAGACCTTAATATATCAGGTAATTTAATTTCTCTGCATTAGACAAACTTTTAAGTGGAAGTCCATGATCCTATCACAAAGTGTGTAATAAAAATCAACTTTTCCAGGGTAGGATCAGTGGCAGGATAGGATGAATTCTTGAAATCACATATTTGATTTCTCTTCTCATTAAATATGATAACCATACACATCTCATCCCTTCCCCTCTCAGCTTATTTGTGGCTGGTCACCTATTTCTCTCCAGAGAGGCTCTGCATGCACTGTTAATGTTATCAATTATCTAACTGTTAATAGATGTAAAAAACATTTAGAGGGACTATGCTAGCTGGCTATGCACAAGTATGTTCACTATTCTTGCTAAGAAAACCTGAGAAGATTCCAGTGGTCAGGCAGCCATCAGTCAAGTAGGGCTCCTAACCAAGACTGGCCTCTACCAAATTAGTTTCAGGTAGTCCTTGTAAAGTCTGACCTTTGAACTTCCTAAATTTGTTTTTAACCCTGTTGATTTTCTTGAAGCCTTATACACAGTTTTCTGCCAGCATACGGGGAATATTGCCAGTAACATCAATGTTTTGCTTGGACTTCTGTGTTGTGTGTCCCGGCTTTAGCCATCTAATTGCTGAATAAATATGTAAATAAAACTGAGATAAACACACAGACCTGTACCTCACAAATGTAAATGTAGTATCCACAACTGTTTATTCTTCAGGCAAGACGTTACAGAAAAAGAGAGATGTCAAAACAGTATGGTTTGAGCACTGTCCCATAATTAGCCAACAGAAAAGAAGACTGAAATTAGAAATGCTAAACACAAAGTTGTTGTGTTCTTTGGATGAAGCTGAAGAAACAGCTTGGGCCAAGCTCAGTTCTGTATCCTCTTTTTGCCTTGCACGATGCACAAGGGCTGGTAGAAATTATTAGGTACTGTCAACATGAGATCCAGTCACAAAGAGAAGTTGTTCCTGCTTTTTCTCACACTCAGCTTTTCCCCTCTGTACTTAATGGTGCTCTGAATGGAAGTATTGCAACAGTATGTCTTCTGACTAGGAAGAAATTCTCAGTCATTCAGCCTTGAAGGAAGAGCCACACCACCAAGAAAGAGCAGGGGTGCATATAGCAGATAACATTTATGTTCTACCTGGTATATTTATCCATAGAATCATAGAATCATCGAATCACAGGATGGCTTGGGTTGGAAGGGACCGCACACATCCTCTAGTTCCAACCCCCCTGCCGTGGACAGGGCCGCCAGCCACTAGCTCACCAGATCAAACTGCCCAGGAACCCATCCAGCCTGGCCTTGAACACAGCCAGGGATGGGGCAGCCACAGCTTCTCTGGGCAGCCTGTGCCAGCGCCTCACCACTCTCTCAGGGAAGAATTCCTTCCTGATGGCCAACCTAAACCTCCCCTCTTGCAGTTTTAGCCCACTCCCCCTTGTCCTACCATTATCCACCTGCGTAAAAAGTCGGTCCCCCTCCTGCCTGCAAGCTCCTTTTAAGTATTGGAAGGCCACAATGAGGTCTCCCCGGAGCCTTCTCTTTTCCAAGCTGAACAATCCCAACTCCCTCAACCTTTCCTCACAGGAGAGGTGCTCCAGCCCTCTGATCATTTTGGTGGCCCTCCTCTGGACCCGCTCCAACAGCTCCACATCCCCTCTGTACTGGGGGCCCCAGGCC
>VXAV01005190.1:145560-156120 GCA_013399715.1 Alectura lathami
TTCCACTAAATCCCTCACAAAAAAAAAAAAAAAAAAAAAAAAAAAGCAAATTAATTTTACTCCTAAACACCTATCTCCTAAAGTATTATGCTTAAAATGCTCCTCACAACTTTTTGCAGCCTCCTAAAATGCCTAAAATGATGCTTTTCTGACCATTACTAGCTAGTACAAATTAGACCACCTGTAGAAGTTGTTCTGGTTTCCTAAACTGAGTAATTCAGATTTCAGAGAAGCAAAGGAAGAGAGTGAAAGACCTGAAGTCTTAACAATTCTGGTCTTTTTCAGCAACAGTACTGGACTTTTAAGTCTGACTTGCAAAGATCTGAGCTATAAAAGCTATATTTGTAAAACCTATATAAACTGAAACATACAAAAAAAGAAATGCATTGGACAAGAAGGAAAGAGGGAGAAAAAGAAGAGGGATCTAAAGCTCTGCAAATCCTGTATGTTACAGGAAATCTTTGATATGAAGTCATAAGTTATCAGTCAGCATATATCACTCTGTTCTCAGAATGAAACAGGATATGGAAAATAAAAGCTTATGATAGCTATTGCAATATTTGATTTTGCTATTTTCTTTGCAAGAAGCTGTGTACAAACAACATGAAAAATATTATGCCAGCTGGGAAAGCTGCCTTCTGTGTCTGTTTCAACAGAAGACTCAACATTGTACTTTGACATTCATGAATTTTCAGACTTGACAGATAGAATCTGCTGTCATGCCAAAGAGAACAAATCCTGAATGACCAGGTAAAGATAAATGTTGACCATACACTGCTTACCATGAGCACAGAGAGTTCACTGATTTTCGCTTTTTTGGGGATATTATAATTTTTTACATTCAGCTTTGAAGAAAAAATTTTCTTTGTACAAATGCATTCTACCTCAGCCTTAATACTGTGCTAGACAGCAACGTGTGTAGTGCTTACCTACTTACTAATCAGTCACAACAGCTACCCTAAGTGGCAGTAGAGTTGGAATAGAAATCAGTCAAAAGAAAAAAATTCTCTTTTCAGCAAACTTTGAGCCAAGGCTGACAACTGTTTTTTCTTTACATTGGGAAGATAATACAAGCTACTTGATTTTATGGACACTCTGACAGTTTTAAGTTTGTAGCATGAGATTTTATTGTATTCATGACTACATCTTCATTGTTATTCAAGCACTATCAAGCTTTATATATTGTATATTCAAGCATATGACTCTTGAAACATGAAATGATACTAAATGGATATGATAGTGTTGTTTTATCTGGTAATTATCTCTTCCAAAAGTGTCAGTGCTGGTTTTGCATGGTCAGAGTTTTAACCTGTATAATAAACTCAACCCAAACTATTTGCAATTTAATGGCCTCTGTATTGTTACAGGGCTGTACTCTTAAAAGGTATGTTAAGAAGTTTTCACTCTTTCAGGAGGTGAAAACCATCCTACAGTTCTGTAGATGCTGCATAAAGTAAGAAAAGCTGAAGTATGAAGGTTACTTTGAATGCAGGAGTAGACATGAAAAGAAACAGATGATAATCCTCTTTCAAAAAATGTGGCTGCTTTGGCGGAGGTTTTGTAAACTATTCACTGCAGTATTCATAATCACTGCTCACTTCAACATTCAATCTCCAGTCATGCAGAAAACCTTTGTGAGTTGTATTGAAAAACAATACATGTTGCAATAGAAAGAATCATAGAATCATCTGAGTTAGAAGGGACCTTTAAAGGCCATCCAGTTCAACTCCCCTCAGTGAACAGGGACACCTACAGCTGGGTCAGGTTGCTCAGAGCCCTGTCCAGCCTCACCTTGAAGGTCTCCAGGGATGGGGCATCCACCACCTCTCTGGGCAACCTGTGCCAGTTCTTCACTACCCTTATCACACAAACCTTTTTCCTTATATCCAGCCTAAATCTCCCCTCTCTCAATTTGAAACCATTTCCCCTAGTCCTATCACAACAGATCCAGATAAAGAGTTTGTCTCCTCCTTTTGTGTAGCCCCCCTTTAGACAGTGAAAGGCCAATCTCAGATCTCCTGGGAGTCTTCTCTTCTCCAGGCTGAACAGCCCCAACTCTCTCAGCCTGTCCTCACAGGGGAGGTGTTCCATCCCTGGGATCGTTTTTGTGACCCTCCTCTGGACGTGCTCCAACAGCTCCATGTCCCTCCTGCACTGAGGACTCTACATCTGGATGCAGCACTCCAGGTGGGGTCTCACCAGCACAGAGCAGAGGGGCAGGATCACCTCCCTTGCCCTGCTGGCCACGCTTCTTTGGATGCAGCCCAGGATGCGGTTGGCTTTCTGGGCTGTGAGGGCACAGTGCTGGCTCATCTCCAGCTTGTCAACCACCAGTAGCCCTAAGTCCCTTTCGGCAAGGCTATGCTCAATCCTTGCATCTCCCAGATTGTATTGATGACAGGGTGTGGCCAGGCAGGACTTGCCCTTGATGAAGCCATGCTGATTGTCTTCCATGAGCCTTAGCATAGCTTCCAGGAGGATCTGTTCCATGATCTTCCCCGGCACAGATGTGAGGCTGACAGGTCAGTAGTTCCCTGGCTCATCCTTTCTATCTTTCTTAAAAATGGGTGTGACATTGCTCTTCCAGTCACCAGGGAGTTCACAGACTGCCATGACTTCTCAAATATCATAGAGAGTGGCTTCAGCTAATTCCCTCAGGACTCCGGGATGCATCTCATAGGGATCCATAGACTTACGGGTGTTCAGTTTCCTCAGGTGGTTGCGGACCTGATCCTCACTTACTGTGGGAGGGACATTGTTTCCCCAGTCCTCACCTTTCAAGCCATCAAGAAATGCATGAAGAGCACTTGTTGTTGAAGACTGAGGCAAATTGTTGAACAATGTTTTTCTTCCAGCTCCTCCTGTTTGTTTCCCAAGCTGTGTGCGTTGGTGGAGAGGCACTTCAGCCAGGCAGCTGGCCTTGCCTTCTTCTTGGAGGATAACTCTTTAGTTCCTTGGAATTATTTCCCTTGACCTTACCCCATTGCCTAAGAGAAAAGACCCTCATATTGTCACACTACTTCATAGCCTGACCAGACTCAAATACATTTACGCTATTTTGACTACTCTTGTTTTAGTTTCCTTAAAGGACTAAGGGAAAGGAAAAAACAGTAATTATATTTCTGCTGCTTGCAAAGTTTCCTGAAGGTTTCGGTAGCCTGTTCCAACCTCAGACTAGTCAAAGTACCTCTGTCAATATTTAATCTGTATTGACTTATGCCTTGATTACAATGCATAATGCTGACTACATCAATCTTCCCGTAAAGCCTGTCTTCTCCTTCTGACGAAACTCTATTGATATATTTGATTTACCCTGACAATGCAAAGCTGAAAAACTGCTGAGATTTTAACTTTCTATAAATATATGTATATTATTACCCTGAAAGAACACATGGCAATGTGCAATTAGGTTACAGCTTGTGTTTGCCTTTTAAATTTTGTTTCAAATGAAAAAAAATGAAACAGAGCAATAACAAACATGCAAATCCATGTAAGGCTTTAAAAATTGGCTTTAAATTTTATCTCTGTGTGTAAACAACTTCTCCATCCTCACAGAAAACAATGAAACCTCAAAGCCTTTTACTACTTGTCCTGACTTTAAGTAATTTTCTCAGCAAAGAATCTGGATGTATGTAGATGTGAAAGCACATGGAGACAGAATGAAAAGCGCTAAAATTTATTTAATGTAGCTATTAATAAATGTATAATTGATTCACTGGAACACAGATACATCCAAAAGATAGCCAGATAAAACAAATCATAGACAATGGACTTACTGCCACTAAATATATTTGAAACAGACTTAAAACATGTACCCCATGAGCTCTGGTGATTTCTGTCTTAATACAATCAGATATCTTACCGCAGGTATTTGCTCTGTTGATTTCTGAGACTCAGAACAGATTTTCTTAATTTACTCTTTATTGTTTTTATTTTAATTCCTCACGTCTTCTTAAAGTTACTATGCCGTGGTATGACTCCAGATTATGGTGATGATTATATTAATTATAAGGAGCTGAAACTAAAGTATACTTTTGTCTATACCTGCAGTTTACTCCTGTTTACTCCTGTCCATAATCATATGTGAAACCAGATACTCCTATTTTTGCTGTATCTGCTTATCTTCGGTTGTTTTGCACTCCTTCTTGCATAGATCCAGATTTAAAATCTCATCACTTTTAAAACTTCTCTATTGTCATATTTTCCAGGAAAGCTTAAGCATAAGGAGAACCATTCAAGCGTTGAGCACAGGTGTGCTCCAATCAGTGGAAATCTACTCACAAACTGTAATCGAGTCTTCTTGAATTAGATAACAGATGAGAAAAAGATACTTGAGATTCTTTGGTAGCTTGCATGGCAGTATGATTTTAATTTTTTTTTTTTTTCTATTTAAATGAAGGAGAAAAAAGGAATAAGTAACATCAAATTCAGTCATCCACCCTCATGCTCCATTCCGGATCACGTTAGTAATTAACATCCCCCAGGTGGGTATTACAGTGAAATAAAATTAACTCTTGTCATTTAGTATCCTTGCTCTACCTCATATTTAAGGCTAGATTGAATAACTAGAGCAGCAGATGCTCTTTCTGCTGCTGTTGGAAATAAAAGCACAGTGTTGAAATTAAAGTGAGAGGAACACTATAAATTAATGGGATTATGCTACCAATTTCCCATGAGCAGAGAAAACACTTGGAATTAGGCTAGTTCTGTTATTCATATCTTCTTGGTAGAAGCTAGCACTCAGTATTAGTGCAGAAGACTCAGGTCAATTCAGGCTTCGTAGCCTGAGCACCAAAATGCACCCAAAGGGATGAAGAAAATATTTCCAGGGAATCTGTAACCTCACATTTCATACTTCTGATGGGGAAATAAAAAAAAAAAAAAAGAAAAAAAAAAAAAAAAAAAAGGGGGTGCTTAGTTGCTTAGGCACTCAGAAAGTCTACGTTTGCTTCTAATCACAGGGAAAGAAGTAAGTGAAGAGGAGCAAGGAAAGAGAGGAGGAGAGGGAAAGATGATGGAAGTTCCTCCAGTCACATAATATTAATGGTTAAAAAAATGAGTAATGTGCCCAGAGTACTGAAACCTGTTCCTATGGGCAATCTACTGCATATGTCAACATACCTATTAAATTTGTATACTGTCTCCTGAAAGGAACATTAATTGCTTTTGCAATTAGCTGTTTTGTTAGTCAGTAATGGTGTGGAATTCTCTCTCAAGTGGCAACATGGTCCTTAAATAACATAGTTTGATCCTATCAAATTTTGACATCTCTAATTTTTGTGAATTGTGTAGAAAACAGAGTAAGATTTCATTATTATGTTTAGAGTAAAGTGTGGAAACAAGTTTTAGAATTGTTTGTTTATGATTTCTGTTTAAATTAAACTTGTCTTAGGTTCTGGCTGGATTTCTTCAGCTTATGTCTTGTGCTGTTATTCTTCCATCAAATCAGTATGCACACCTCAGCAGTCAAGCAAGAGCACAACAGCCTATCAAAAAAAAACACTGTGAAAAGTGCCATAGAGGTAGCAATACATACACAGTTCATCTCCTACACAGATCTTACTTACTTATTGATGCAAAACTCTAAAACAAAATTTAAATGATGATTAGGAAACAGTTCAAATTTCAATCACGGTTCCTTTTTTTATCCTCTTTCAAAGAGTGTAACTATAGAATCCGCATGAAAAAAAAAATGATCACAGCAGAACCAATGAAGTAAAAATGTGCTAAGAAACTAGTAACATATCACTGTTTTCAGTTGGTTTGGCAGACATTGGATCTGTTGACATCTGTCATAATAATATTGAGGTAGATATTACTGTGGTTGTTGTGAGCTGTATTGAACTGGAACTCTCTACAGGTGCAATATGCACCAGCAAACAGTAAACCTGGCAGCCAGATGGCTGACATTCACTAGTGCAAATGTCCTTGCCTGGTGTGTTGATAACATAATTGTTTATCTAGAATAAGCATTAAATATTATAAATCAGACCATAGTTTTGTAAATTTATAGTTGTCTTGATCTCTAGATTATAATTTGGTGAAACCTTGTAGTTTGGAGCTTTTAGTAAGACTAGTATTCAATCAAGGGAAATTGTGCCTTCTTAGAACAAGTAAAAACTCCCTAACTTTAAGAATGGCCCTGTCTGTCTTGTTTTCCTAAGAAACAGAATGCCATCAACAAGCTGATATTATACAATTTTGTTTCCACAGTTGAACTGTAGACCCTACATTTCTTTGAAACTATTTAATTTATTTCACTATTGAATAGCTGTAAATCTAGTTCACGGCACCTATTGAGCATCTTAATCTACAGTTTATAGATGGCTGTTGAGACAGTAGAAAAACCCTCAGGGTTCAGGGCAATTGCATACTTAAAAAATAAAATATGAGTCAAAAGTGTATACACACAAATAAGTACATCAGAATATCTTTCTCAATGATCATGAATAGGAATTAAATTTATTTCAGAATTACATGCAGTATTTCTGCATTTCCATTTTTCAGGCATTGAGAGATAAAATTTCCTTTGCACAAATGGTCATTAAAGATCTATTTAAAGAGTATTCATTTAAAAAGTATTTCAGTTCAACACATCTGATGCCCTCAATATATTCCTTGATAGCTCAGATTCTGTATTTGTGAGGATAAATTTCACCAAGATTATGAACGCATATTTAACAAGGTCATGTTTGCACACTCTTACTGTAAGAATGTGAGAAGAACAAGCAGTTATCTACATATTTATAATGCTTCAGTCTAAAGAAATGTCTATGTAGGCTTGAAAATTAAATACGAAAAATTCTCTGATGTACACTAATTCTGCTTATCTGTTTCCATTCTGAATTCCCCTAATGTGTTCCCTCTTTACATTTTTTTTTTTCCTCCAGAGACTCTGAATTAAAGGTTCCAGAGATTTTTCTAGCTTTTAAAAAGACAAAAAATTATGTCAAATCAGAGCAGGACAGTATCATGTGTACGAAATAAGCTTTATTAAATAATTGTCAAAATTTAGTAAGCACAGCATTCTCATTAGAAAGTTATATATAATTCAAAGAATTATATTATTAAAGAATATTATCAGAGAATATTATTATTATTTCCTCCTCTACTCTGCCCTTGGAAGGCCTCACCTGGAGTGCTGTGTCCAGGCCTGGGGCCCCCAGTACAGAGGGGATGTGGAGCTGTTGGAGCGGGTCCAGAGGAGGGCCACCAAAATGATCAGAGGGCTGGAGCACCTCTCCTGTGAGGAAAGGTTGGGGGAGTTGGGATTGTTCAGCTTGGAAAAGAGAAGGCTCCGGGCAGACCTCATTGTGGCCTTCCAATACTCGAAAGGAGCTTACAGGCAGGAGGGGGACCGACTTTTTACACGGGTGGATAATGGTAGGACAAGGGGGAATGGGCTAAAACTGACAGAGGGGAGGTTTAGGTTGGAGATCAGGAAGGAATTCTTCCCTGAGAGAGTGGTGAGGCGCTGGCACAGGCTGCCCAGAGAAGCTGTGGCTGCCCCATCCCTGGCTGTGTTCAAGGCCAGGCTGGATGGGTTCCTGGGCAGTTTGATCTGGTGAGCTGGTGGCTGGGCGCCCTGTCCACGGCAGGGGGGTTGGAACTAGATGATCTCTGAGGTCCCTTCCAGGCCAAGCCATTCTATGATTCTATGGTTCTATGATTCTGTGATTCATTGTTACTGGCAAGATGAATTCAAACAGAACTTGTGATTGACAGAAGATCATCTGCACTCACTAGAACCATTTAAACTAAATAATGATGTGGAAATCAGCAAGAGCAACTATTTAAGGTGACTTTTGCTTACAAATTGAGCTGGGCTTGCTCAGCCTGGGGAAGAGGAAGCTTCAAGGAGATCTCTGAGGTCCCTACCAACCCAAGCCATTCTATGATTCCATGAATGAATTTTTTTTTTGAGAAATGTCAGTTTCAATGGACTTTGTGAAAGCTGAAGATTTTTCAGGATTATATTGCTGGGAAATGTTTATTCTAAACATTTGCAGGATTGTACCCTTTCATTGGCATTTAATTATATTATGTTTCTGATAATTTTTAAGCAGAACTGTGGAAAAAAAAAATCTAAAAGAATGACAACTAGTCCAATCTCTTGCTCAAGGTAAAATTTCTTCTAATGCCTTTGTTTTGAATTTTACTAAGTAATTTCTTTATAATCTTTGTGACAGTAGGATAACTATCATAAAAGTAACGTGCATTAAATCCCTATTTGGTCCTCAAATCAGAACGTGACTTAGAGGAGAAAAACTGATGGAACAACCACTTAGCCTTTGCTGTGCATGCTTATTTAGCACGGATTTTTCTGTAGATATACTGCATTGGAATACTTCAGTCTTTAGTGACTATTGCTTCAATTTGTGTTTCAGCTTCTGCATAGTGAGACAGTTAAATGTCAGTATTACACAATGAGATGTCACACAAAACTTTTTTGTCTACTTAATGTTTTCAAAGTCAAAATCCATCTTGCAATCAATGGAATATTGTGTGAATGAGGAAAAGAATTTGAGAGTGTTTGATTTTTCCTTGTTTTATGCTTTCCTTTGCTAATGGTCATGTTTTCTTTCAGCATAAATAACAGTACAAACAGGGAATAAATACACACACACATATATGTCTTGCATGAGAAACACTAGATTATGGATTAAGTCACTATTATAGTGAAGAGGAAAAAGTATTTTTTGGAGACAGAATTATTCTCATACCATCTATATTGCTTCTGCCTCCTAAAATGTCTGTCATCTATTCATGAGGAATTCATGGTTTCTTGATATTTTCATCCCAATTATCACACACAGGAAGAACTTTAATATTGACTAGAGATATCAGAAACAAAATTCAAAAGTGGGATTTTTTTTTCCCTTTCATTGGAACTTCGTTTAAGTCATGAAATTCTTCATCATATTGCATTGTATTTGCAAATTTTTGTCTGGGACATGATTCCAAATATTTTGGTGGACAAAGTACAAAAATCTAGAAAAAATCCCAAGTAATTTTTCTGATAAAGCTTTTTATTTATTTACCTGGGCATAGCCACATGACTGCAATCAAGTGGTATTTTCTCTGTTTCCTGATTACCGCTATCTTAAAGGAACACGAACAGGAAATATTTTTCTTCATCTTTCAGAGCAGTAAAGATAAAGTTTTTCAACACACAACATTTAAAAAAATATTAATAAATAATAATATATACATAATAATAACAAATAAGGCAAAATAACTTGCCTTGTCTCTTTCTTACACTCTGCATTACCATAGGCTCTTTCTTAAAGTCTGCATTCTTATAGTTTCTGCTTCACAAAAATCTTTCCTCTACTGTTAATGAATCCATACAAATCTGAAGTATTGGTTATTAGATTTTTCACCAGTAACTACCTTGCTCGTTGATAATTAGCTATTGTAAATATATTCACCAATATTCTTTTTACAAAGAAAATAATGGAAATGAAAAATCCTACTTGGAAATATTTTTTTCCAGTAATATTGTTCAATTACTCATACGCTGATATGAAACAATAATACTGATAACAATTAAACACAATGTTTGAGGTTGAAGTGATCAGTTATTTTTTCAAAACTGTTTATATCACATCAAAATAAGATTTGTATAAAAAGTCAATCTGCCAGCAGTTTATGGGGAAAAAAAAAAAAATCTACCAAAAACAAAACAGTTTTCTCAGCCCAAATTCCATGAATCTTGGCTTATAAAAACATAAAAATCAGTTATACATTTTGACATACTTAGTCTTGGTTGAGTGAGAACCATCATGGGCACACTTAAGAGAAGCTTACTGTATCAATTATTGTTTAAACTCAGCTCAAAAATAAGGTCTGAAGACACTGTTTCACTTATACTATATAACTTTTCATTTGATCAGCTTCACTTAAAAATGTTTTGCTTTCTTTACTTACAGTAATTGCAGAATTTCTTGCTTTTTAGCCATCACATGTTTTTTATTGGCTTTAAAACAGTGGCTAGGAAAAGTTAATTATGTATACCTCCATTTTTATTGCTATTTTCATTGGAAAAAAAATTGTTACTTGACAGTTTGTATCTCAGTAAGCTTTCCATCGTATTTATTATCCTTTTCTAAGTCTGTCATGTTTTCTCTCAAGTTTTGTTGTCTCACTTGGTAATGGGAAAATAATATGAGTGCTGTTACCAGTTCTTTAATGAGTGTTATAATTATTCCATCTGTTTGTCTTTGACATTGATACCTAAAGGTTCTTTGACAGACTAAGTCAATTTCTGTGGTCCACCTTTCTCTCACCCACCTCACGTCTCAGACAGCACGGTCCTCAGGCGTTGCACTGCACATCTGAAAGCTCTTCTTTCACATGAGTTTATTTTATGCCTCATGTATCAGTGTGGGTCCCCAGGCTTACTTTATTTTATCACATCTGGCCATTATTGCTCTGAAGTGATTCACTTGTAAGATTGTTTTAAAAAAGTGTTATTGTCTAGAGTATGGAGACAGAAGCAGTCTTCCAGTGGGAAAGATATAGTTTAGAGAAATTGTTTTACTTTACTTTTTTTTTTTT
>VXAV01005190.1:156163-167238 GCA_013399715.1 Alectura lathami
TTTTTTTGAGAACACTGATTTTTCATCTTTCTATAAAAAGGAAGAAAGGCCTGGGTTATTTTCCCCTCTGAAGAGGGATATAGGGATATTTCACATTTACTTTCTGGGAATTTACAGACTTTTGGAAAATAAAACCATCTAAGATTTTTTTCTCTCTGTATTCATTGAAAATATCAGATATGTAAAAAAAAAAAAAAAAAAAGGTTAAAATGTTTTACTTGTTTAAAGGAAATATAACTAATTAAGATGTCATTATAATTAGTGGTTTGTATACTTTTCTCTCATACAAATAGCACAGTTTTTGTTATGGAATTTTCAGGATTCCACCCCTCTTTCTGTGCAGTGGCACCTGTGAAATTCTATCCTTTCCACTTCACACACACAATTTCGCACTCATACTGACTACCTGAGATTATGGTCCCAAAGTACTGCTCCCTTTTATTGGTTGAATTTTAGTGGGGCAGTTTTTTCAGGCAGACTATAAGCATTGCTCTTTGGTCAGTTGCAGGGTGGAGGTCACCCACTGTAATATGATCATTGCAGAAATGATAAAAATTTTCTGGAGAAGGTCATGTTTATATGCACAAAGAAGTGGCAACAGTGGAAATTTCATCTGGTTACTGTGGAATGTGATCCAGATTTCCAGCTTTGTCTTGTTTTGCCCAACAACTGGAAATCACAGTATATTATATTTCATCTTCTGTGTCACGTAAGGTGGTTGAAAGAAATCATGAAAAATTATAACTTTTTTTTTTTTTTCTATATGTTTGTATAGGAAAACATATAGCTTTCCTCCTTCTCTGTTCTTGTCTCCAAATTTGCCAGCATGCAGATTTCTGGATAAAAACATAATTAACAGGAGTTTTTTAACATCACTGACAGCTAACAAATGTCACCCGAGTACTCATCAACTTTTTCAAGTGGAAAATCTCAGATCTTTTTTGCTGCCAGAAGAAAACACAGAGCCAACTTTCAGATACCTCTCCAGCATTCTTTTAGGAAAGACATCCCAGTAAGCTGCGAGTATCCAGTTTAGTGTATCACATGAAGATGTAGCTCAAGAAACTTAACATTTATTTATTCTCCAGTACAGTTAGCAATACTGTATGTGCCTACTGAACTGTACAGGGCAAGAAATAGCATGAGTGAATAAGAGCTCACACATGGCCCGTGTTTTGTCTTTCCACAGTAGGTGACTGCTTCACCAAAAGGATGGTATTTAAAAATAATTATTCTTTTCTTGTTAATACAATCCATTCACTTTATTGCTGGCAAATGCATCAGTGTTTTCTTCATGGGCCATATACTCACAGGCTTCCCCCTTTTTCCTCCCCTCTGACCTGATTGGAAGGAATTAAAGTGATTATTATGCATCCCAGAGCTATTATTAGAGAAAACACAAGAAGTATGAGAGATGTTTAATGGCTTACTAAAGGGTTTCGGATTAATCTCTGTGGGAAGAACACTTGATCAATGAATCAAAAACCTGTAGTCTCAAATTACCTGCCAGATATCCCAAAACATTCTACCAATCTTTTAACAATGTTGCTTTGCTTTTACCTGGGAGTGCTTTTGATAAGGGTTTAATTGACGTATTTATAGAAGCAGGTTGAATAAATAATGTCTTCTGACGACTATATTTAGAGCAAATTATCACACAGATTAAAATGCCCTATTTTCCAAGGCAACTTATTCTAGAAAAACCTGCCTTTCTTTCATTCTGTTGAATTGTAACTGAAATAACAGTACAGAGGCACTCATCATGCAGTTATTAAAAGAGAGAATTTACTGTGATAGATAAATAAAAAGCACTGCCAGCCAACAAACTCTTAAAAGCCACATTTTCCCTGTAGAAATTCAGAGTCGTCGTAATATGATGTGTGTGATTTTTTTCTTAAGAACCAGTAGCTATTGTGAAACTTTAAAATTAGAATTTTAATTTGAATGAGATTTAATGAGATTGAGGTCCCTAAGAGTGTTTTAAAAGTTTAGATAGAAGGATTAGCTAGAATTAGAAAGGAGAAAGTGGAGAAAAAAGGTCCAGAAATAAATAAAATCATAAGAAGGTAATAAAATATACAAATCTAAGAAAAAATATTATTAATAATAAAAAACCCACCAACATCTGAAAGCAAAATATGAAATCAGGCTGAGCTAATATAATGTCCGGATTTTGGAGATGCATTTTGTCAAAATTTAGAAATAATTCTGTGTAATTTTTAACACCTTCAAATAGGCAGTGTTTTAGAACAAAAGGAGTTAGATGTTGCAGGTTAAAATCTGTATCTTAGTTAAATATGATGAGTGTGTTTGACATTTCTTCTGTCCAGTATAACTTACGATCCAAGGGAACGGCATGGAGCTGCATCATGAGAGGGTCAGGCTTGGGGTTAGGAAAAGGCTCTGCCCCAGGGGTTGGTGGGCATGGAACAGGCTCCCCAGGGCAGTGGGCACGGCCCTGAGCTGCCGGAGCACAAGGAGCATTTGGACACCGCTCTCAGACACAGGTTTGGATGGTGCTGTGTGGGGACAGGCGTTGGACTTGGTAATCCTTGTGGGTCCGTTCTGCTTTGGGATTTTCTGTGAGTCTGTTACATGACTACCTAAACTTCATGAAAACTTGCAAATTTCCCCACAGCTTGAAATAAGCACATCTCAACTGATATTTTCATTTCCTTTCTGGTTGATTTAAGTGGGGAAACCAAGTAGTACTCCATACATTTAGCAAATAATAGTATTTCTCTTTTGTCTCAGGACTTTTCTTCTGATTAGCTTCTTTCTAACAGGAAAATATTGGCCAGTTAAATCCAATCTGTATGATACAAATGCAATGTTGCATTTCTCTCATTTATTCAAATGCCTAAGAAGGAAAAATTACTTTAACAACAAGGTCACGCAAAACTTACTTCAAGGACTAGAGATTTCCTTGTGAATATGGAATAAGAAGTCGTACTTTCCTCATTTTATTTAGCTATGCAAAGGCTATCTCTCCCAAGTGACCTGACACAGACCCAGTCAACACCATCCATAATGAAAATCAATGGCACCAAGTCACTAAACAATTACTCCATCTTCTTTAAAAATGCACAAGTCTTCAAAAACCAAGGATTCAGAGACTGATTAATTTGCCATTTTCCTGGGACATTCCTGGGACACAAGTTGCATTATTTAAGAAGTTGTCCTGACTTTATGTCCTCCAAGGATGGACAAAGATTAAAGTTTCAAAGATTGTCATGTTCCCTGGTGGGGAAAAAAAAAAAAATGTGAAAAGGTGTGTCTGTATGATGGGAAATACATATATGACCATGGTTTTTAAAGTTCTGTGGAAGTTGCTTGTATACGAACCCAGAGAACATTGCACTGCACACAGAAGCCACACTTGTCTGGTTTTGCAGACTGCATAGTCTGAGGTGGCAAAGAAGATATTTTACGTAATTGAACAGTAACTGAAGTGCAAACCAAGAAATATGCCAGTCAAATATTATTGAGAAATGGCAACCGATTCAGATTCAGACTAAATACTAACAGACAATTTTAAGGATGAGATTTTCAAAAGTGTGTTTAAACACTGGACAACCATGGATCTTATGCTTTCAAACATGTTGTGTTCTTCGAAGAGATAAAATCCTAGCCAAATAACGACTTCTTATTTTCATCATAATCTTCCAAATGGGGATACTATACCTTTTTTTTCATTTCATGGAAAACCATCTCAAGTACCTGCAACAATGTGCAAAAAATATATGGAGGAAATTTTATAGGTAGACTACTGAATGCAAATATTTTGTGGCAGTTTATTCTACCTAGATATGAAATTAATTTTTATTATTCAGAGTTATTGTACTATATTTAGAAGAGCCCTACCCTGCTTTCAGCAAGATTACTTCATATCTTTCAAGAAGTTATTTTGACTTATCAATGACAGTTGAATAAAGGGATCCACAAAGACTTTGTAGTGGCAATCATGTAAGTTGTACAAGCATAGAAATACTTGCAATACCAAAAGAAGACATCAGCAAAAGACAATGGATATGGCTTCTAGGTGCAAAGAATTCAGTGCTGAGAGTAGAAAAATTTTGCCTTTTGCTGAGTCCATGCAGCAATGACAGCTAAATTTCATCTTTTTTATTTTTTATTTTTTTTCCCCAGAATAGTGTAATGAATATGAAGACTTTAAGCAGACAGGAAGAAGGGCATGAAAGAAGCTTATTAATTACTGTTTGTGACAAGAGTACACCCTGGTCACTTCGGCAAACAACAAAATAACACTGCTGTGAGATTGCTAATGGTCAAACTTTGACCTAGTCATGAGGCATGATCCCAGCAGGGAATCAAGGAGGCTGTCAGTCTTCTGCTAAGCTTTAATTGTTCATTTCTCCGATCTCTATCTTCATTGAAAAAAGCCTCACCTAAAACACTTTGCACTTAATTTTCAGGCTGATGCTTGATTTTTCTTTCAACAGCGTACATCGTACTTTAAGCAGCAGCTTTCTTTCTAGTGTGCCTGACTTCTAAATATGTTCTCTGTATATGTACTTACAAGATAGTTATTGGTATAGAAAATATATATATATATGTACAGATAAAAATATATATTGCATATATATGTAGTTATATATGTATATATATAAGTATATAGAAGTGTATATGTGTATGGTTTCCCCTTGCACTGGGATAAATATATAAACTTTTAAATTTTCCTATACATAATTACTTCACAGAATCATAGAATGGTTTGGGTTGGAAGGGACCTTAAAGACCATCTACTTCGAATCCCCCTGCTATGAGCAGGGACACCTCCCAGTAGATCAGGTTGCTCACAGCCCCATCCAGCCTGGCCTTGAGCACTGCCAGGGAGGGGGAATCCACAGCCTCTCTGGGCAACCAGTGTCTCACCACTCCCACAGGAAATAATTTCTTCCTAAGATCTAGCTTAAATCTCCCCTCATCCAGTTTGTGGCCATTACCCCTTGTCCTGTCGCTCCATGCCCTTCTAAAGAGTCCCTCCCCAGCTCTCCTGTAGGCCCCCTTCAGGTACTGGAAGGCTTCTATCAGGTCCCCCCGGAGCCTTCTCTTCTCCAGGCTGAACAACCCCAGCTCTCTCAGCCTGTGTTCGTAGGGGAGGTGCTGCAGCCCTCTGATCATCTTCGTGACACTCCTATAGACCCCCGCCAACAGCTCGATGTCCTTCTTGTGTTGGGGCCCCCAGAACCGGACGCAGTACTTCAGGTGGGGTCTCATGAGAGCATATTCAGTTCTTTCCAAAGCCCTACTGTCACGTTAGAGATGGACACGACACAGGCGTTGCAGTTATAGAGAAAGGCAAGCTTTTTTATTACGCAGACAAGCATCTTTATGTATGTTTTTTTCTATTGTTTAAAGGAATCAGACTGTACACACGCTCGTTCTGAATACAGGTTCGTCATTCTTCTATGTCCATGCGGCGTTCACACAGGGTCCTCGCAATCTGATTGGCGGTGACGTGGTGTAGTCTACATGTACTTCCAAAACTTGTTCTCCTTTCTTCTGTCATTGTTCTTGTCTCTTAGCAACACATCCATATCTTAATTACTACATCCTGTTTCTCTCCATACAGTTCGTTCCTTTACATTGTTCACTGCGGGTACGCAATTATATCTTTCCATTCTGTTTCTTCTAGCTGGTGCCATCCAGTCTCCTCTACATCTTACTATGTTTTAAAATGTCTGATGTCATTGATAAGTGATTAGGAAATATCTTCTACTATTTCCTCCATGCCATTTCAAACCTCATTGCATTTTTTTTCATTTGTAGGCTGGATACTAGCCCCTGCCAGCACAGAAACATATATTCAGATAAATTATTTATGTTTAAAAAATTATTTTTTCCACAGTTTAACGGGTGTACAGTTCAGTTGTCAGTGACTTCTTCTACTGCACAGTTTTTGATACCGTAATACCATCACCTATTTACAGACTTATGTAATGCCTACCTAATTAATTATCAAGCAGGTAAGGATCAGCCCTGCAATGTGGTTGACTTTTGCTGAAGTCGCAGTTTTAGGCCACACACTGATGTACAACAGCAACAAAATCTCACATACACTGTCCAATGACAAGTGAAAGTAATTGGTCAGTATGATACAGTATTACCAGAGCCACTAGTGCCCCAGTTGTGAAAAGTATTTGGGCACCTAAGAGTACTGATTTGCACCATCCAACTCCATTATGAAATCAATGGAATCTACCTGGTGTTTAAAGTTTTTGTAAAATCAAACCATCAGTTCAGGGACATAAATGTAGATTTAGAAATTAAATTTAAGACACCTGTTTTTTAAAAAGCTTGACCTTGGGAAACCAGCACAGCAATATGAAAGGTCATGTACAAATCAAAGAACTTTCATGAGAATACAGTTTGGGGCATATATTTTAAAAATTTGCTCAAAAGTAATAGGATATTATATGTCTTAATGCAGTTTCTCTTAACTCATTTGTGGTTCATATAATTAATACAAACACTTGATATGACACAATGCAACTTTGAAAATAATCTTAATGACACTTTGTGTTTGCTGTCAGGATTTTCTTTTTCTACTCTTGGCTTCAGTGAGTACTCTTGATATTTTTTCAGTTAAGATTAACACTGCCAAAAATCAAGGACTTTTGTTTCTTTGAAAGTGTATTAAATAATTCATGCAGCAAAAAGAACTTTAATTCTCTCCACAGAATGTTAAAAATATATCCTCAGATATCTGCACTCAGATATCTGCGTTATGTTTAGCCAGTATCTCCAGAATGCTGTCTACAACAGGCAAGAGCTATATAGGTATTGTGGTAGCACACCACGCTGTAATGGTGGTATAAAAACTGAAGGTGCAATTACATTGCAACACTAATCCTGTAAAAGTGATGGACCTTGGAACTAAAGCCAAACTTATTGAAATATTTGCTGCATAAATACATGAGTGGAATTTTGTCCTTTGATGTTAGGTACACAAGCATTTGTTCTGGATAAGTGCCTGAAACGGTAAGATTTTTTTCAGCAAATATTTAGTTATTCTTACAAAGAAAGAATCTTTTGTCAGCAAGAAAGAAACCAGAATTGATCCCAACATTTGGTTAAACCTGAGAAATTAAAACAAGTTTCTATTTCAATCTTCTGGATTTCAGAAAGTCCTCTCATAGGAGGAAGAGAAATCACAGAATCATAGAATGGTTTGGGTTGGAAAGGACCTTTAAGATCACCTAGTTCCAACCCCCCTGCCTACATCCACTCTCAAATGGCTGGACTGAAGAGCAAAAGCAGTCTTGCCTTTAAGACAAGACAGCATTCAGGCAGTCAGAAATTTGTTGCTGGCTCTACCACATTTACCCCTCATCATGGACCTCTGTTCTGTGCCTGACTTCTCACACTGTCCCTCTTCAGTGGTTTATTTATGTAGCAGGAAAAAATAAAAATAAAAATGAAAAAAAAAAAAAGAAAACAAACAAACAAAAAGGCATTTTCAGCCTTAAAAGCAAATGTGTCCTATGAGCTCAATTTCATGCCCTGACAGTTTATCAGCTAAAAACATGAGACCCTGCCACTGCCACCCCTTGGGCTGTGCTGGGTGATGAGGGGCACACAGCCAGTTCCTGTGCTCCAGTCAGAACATGCTGCACACCATAGGCATTCTGTTGCTGCTCTTTTACACAGCGCGCAGCACAATCTGTGCTGAGTTATCTGAAGAAGATCCACCAGTATTTTAATTCTGTTTCATAGAGTTTGTAGCATCTGTTCTTCTTTGTTATAGTTGTTGTTGTTGTCCTGGCAACAACAAATAAATACTGTTTAGTTTGTTGACAGAAATTACAAAGTGCTTTGCAATTATAGTGGCTTTTTGAGTAATTGAATCAAATTACTTATATTAAGTTTAAAGTCTTGCTATGAAGTTAAGCAACTCAGTGTAGTCTTGTGATACACATAAATGTCACTGTAAAATTACATAGTCTCCTTAGTTGCAAATGTTTTTACTACCTCTGGGACAGAAAAATGGATTAAGAATGAGATGAATAATTAAAATTTCCTAGACTACCAATAAAAATTCAGAATCAATGCAGTTCAAAACATCAGCAAAACTGCATGTTATTGTTCCTACGATTCTATTTTAACAGGTTGATTAAAATTAGACAACATTAACATTAATGGCCATCTGTAAGGGATCTTTCAGTGTAGATGTACTTATATGTCCAGAATTTCCTAACTTTTCTTCCTATTTACAAAATTCCAGAATTGGCCAACAATTTTCATTATATAGGATCTGTGCTTCATCAGTTCAGGATACTATATTTGTTTATTTTCCTTAATAGTTAGTGGGTTTTGAATTTTTTTCCCTATAGCTTTTCTACAGTGAAAATAGCTAAAAGGTATTATTGTGTCATTCCTTTTTCATCTGCTTGTCCGTGCTTGATTTTAAAGTTTGTAGGGGCAGGAGATTCTGATAAGGAAAAAGGAGAATATTAAACTTAATGTGAGCATACACATCTTTAGAGGTGATTGTGTGAAACCTGACCAACTGAGTGTAATGAAAATATGAATTCTGTGAAACAAAAGTGCTGTAAAACTTCTATGCAATTCTTTATTTTATTTTTTTTCCCCACAGACAGACATAAAAAGAGATCTTTTTGTTTAATTGACATGATGAGGAAGGATAACAAACATTATTCAATGAATCAAGCAAATTCTAACCTAGAAGACACGTAAATGCAACTCAGACTTCAAAAATGCTATGATCTTTCTGAGTGCTATGTAAATTTGCTTGGCTATAACAAAGGGGACTCCTCCTGCATAGCTAGTTTGGACTGAACCAAAATGATTACAGACTCCAAGCTGGAGATCTTTGACCTGCTTCTTTATAAATTCTGTCCTGGTGATATTACTTCCCAGAGTTACAATCTGTTGCTTTGTATCCCAGCATAGTAGTGTCCATACTTGCTCATTTCACAAACCTGGTGGCCCTAATAATGATCTCATTTTTTTTTCTTAAGAAGGTTGTTGTATTTTTTTCTTTGTTTTTTATTTTTTTTTTCATTTGTAAGGTTTATAACAACAAATACTCTCAGCTTATATACAATAACTAGCAATAAACAACAGTTTATAATCCTACAAAACAGTCACATTTCAGTAACCAACTCTTCACAAATATGCAGATATATTAACAAGATTATTTTAAAGAAATCCTCATCTTCCATTTGTAAAGTATGGCAATGTGCTTCTTAACAGTAAGCCCGCCTGGCTGTCTAAATCAAAAGTAATGAAGTTTTATTGTGAAAGTTTCTCAGAGGAAATGACCACTAACAATGATTATTAATTTCTGCAGCAAGTCATTATATTGCACAACTTTTTCCTGATATTTATTGACAGAGGTCTGGCAGGGCTAACAGTTTTTCATAGCAGATTATGTCACATACCTGGAAGAGGATTTGCAGCCCAAACTCCATTTAGTAGGTCCTACTCACATTGGACTATAAATCTGCCATTTATTTCATAGTTTTTCCTTCACATCAATCCTAGAAGTGATACATCTAGGATTATCAAAAGCACTGGTCGTATTTTCCTTTCTTGTCGTCCCATGATAACACTGCCCACAAGCCAGAGTGTGAGATGACCTAAAAGTCCCGCTAAGGGTACAAAGGAGACAAGTGCTCATCCCCTTGCTCATGCTAACTGGACTTTATATATATATATTTTTTTCCAGAAGCGTAAGTCCATATCTCCACAAAGCCTTTCTCTTTTCTTAGAATAGGGAGCTGCAAGGTAAGAAGAAAAAACAGCCCTTTGCTTACCCTGAACTGCTCAGAGTGAAATGAGAGAGAGAGAGCAGCACTGCACCTTCAGTATACAAGCTGCGTCTATCTCACTGAGAAAAGAATCTGTACTAGCAGAATTGTTCTTTATCTTGAGGAAATTTATTTTAAAGTGTTACTGAGATACTCATGCGTCCATTCATCTTTTCCTCATTCCTTTTTCTGAGTTTGTGCCTTAAGCCACATGTTGGCCCTCAGGGAATTCCCTAGCAGCTATTATGACATGTCACCACACTGAAGCCTCAGGATAACTCTTCAAATATGCAAGGCATTTCAAAGGTGTGACTCTGAATCAAAGAGAGTGATGTTAATAATGTCTGGAAAATGCCTGATTCCCTATATGTGAGGTTTCCGAAAGCAGTTTTATTTTATCATTCTGTTTTTCATCACATCAATCTCCAGGAGTGAAAAACTAAAATCAAACAAACAAAACAACCTAAAAACAAGAAAAGCAAACCTGAAACGTCTCCTAAAATGACAGACTATCTGCCCCTGATTGTAGAACTCTGAAAACATGCAGAGCATCTCACTAAATGACTCTGTTATGGTTGGCTTTGTGCCTGAAATTTACACATGGAGGGTGATTGTTAGCTTCAAAGAACTACTTTTCCTTTTTACAGTTTTGCAAACTGCCTGTGAAGGCCAATCTTCTCTTTAGGGTTCTAGTGTGATGTCTACAGAAGTACTTACTACCAGAGGATGAAGAGAGGAGAGTGTAGCAGAAACCAGTACAAATGCCAATGTGATGGAAAATGGATCCTTGTTATCATTGCTACTAACTTGGCCCCATGCTAGCCCTCTAGCAATGGAAAGAGCAACATTCACTAAACCCCCTCCAAAATGTCAAAAAAAAGCCACCCCACAGTAAAGTCTTATGATTTCTTATGCCCAGCAGTCCTCATCTCATCCAGCAGTCCAAGTTGTCCTAACCTTTATCACAAAAAACTTTGGGGTCTACTGAGCCAAGAGGCAAATATATTGGCAAATAAGAGCAGAGTGTGTTGAGCCTGCATGGTTCATGGAGGTGTGCCAGCTGATTTCATTGGTACCTCTTACAGGAGAAAGGTAAACATACTTAGTCTCAGCTTACAATTTTCCCCTTGTTTTCCACTTTCCTCATTTGCAGAATGACAAAATATCTGTATTTCAAAATTTTCTTCCTCTTTTTCTTTCATTATATTAAAATGGCACATCTTGGTATGAACACAGTCTTGTGTGAAAAGGTATATCATAACAGGCTACGCTTACTAT
>VXAV01005190.1:184118-197438 GCA_013399715.1 Alectura lathami
TTTATTTATTTATTTATTTATTGGTCTTCTGGTCAGTAGAAACATCTCTTACTTCAGCCTCTTACCAATGCTTGTTGTGATGCTAGGATGTATGCCAGTAAAGACTCTGGATCAATCCTTTTGGAAATGTCCTAACGTGGGAAGATTGTTAATAAGTTGATCCTCTACCGATACCACACCCTAAAGCCATCTCTGCTCTTGGCTGATCAAGTCCCAGCCCCTCATTTTTTCTTTACAGGTCTTGTGCTCCAGCCCTCAGCCANCAGTGTTCTAAACATGGTCTATCTGAGTAATTGTGAATAATCCTCACCCTTGTTTGCTTGGCCATACACTGCTCCTTCCACTCTGAGTACTGTTGTCCCTTATTTCTCCCTGAGTGCATGCACAGCTCCTGCACAGCTCACTGCTTGACGGAGCCCAATATCTTCTCAGAACTTCTCCAAGACCTGCTGGATTTCTGCCCACCAAGGATAACGCTCCCGTGTCCTCCTGTGCCACTTGAACAGGGAACCCTGTCAGTGTCTTCCTCCCAGTTGTCCCAGTCCTTGTATATAGCAGTCCTGACCTCATCAACAGGTTCCCTCCACATACTTCGTATCATCTGTTAGCTTGGTGAAAATATACATCACCTTTTCCTCCAGGTTAGTTGTATTAAACAGGCAGTGTCTCATGATGACTAAGGACCTCCACTTCTAACCAGCCTTCAAGCAAAATATGAATAGTTAACTACCATCCTTGAACCTGACAATTCAGAAAGTTTTTTCACCCATCCAGTAGTGACTATAGCAATGCTGTGGGAGATTAGGTCAAGAGTCTTCCCAAAGTCAAGACAGGTGACATCTATTACTCTATATGTCCACATACATAGGTCTGGTCACTTCATCACAGTAAAAGTAAGTAAAGCAAATCAGGATGGTCATATTGCCATTCCCAAACACATTCTTCTTCAAGGGCCTAGAAATATCTTCAAAGAGACTTCAACAACTTCAGAGAGGACGTGTAGCCCGATTTTCCCAGGAACTGAAATAATACTACTCACTATTACAGAGTTTCTCAAGTGTTTATCTTGACATTCTTGAAAGAATATGTTGCATTTTCCTTTCTCCAGGGACTGGAGACCTCCTCCAGACTCTATGACCTCTCAGAGAGGTGCTTTTCAACAAGCTTTTTCAGCACCCTAGTTGAACCTCATCTGCTTTCATGTACTTGGGAGGGTCAAGATTTTTCAAGATGTCCTCAATTCAGTCCTTTCCTGTTTTCAGTAATTCTTTTCCACATAAAAACCCTCTAGGCACAGGAAAATGTGAGACTTTCATGAAGATGCAGAAAAGGAAAACATAGATTACCTCTCTCTTACTTCTTCACTGTAACTACATAACTTATCCATTTAGCAATGCACTCATACTGTTCTTGTTTATTCCTTCACTGCTAAGTTATAGGTAGAAGCCCTTCCAGCTGCTGTCAATTCTGGCCCTAGATGAGCTTTAGCTACTCTAACACCATTGCTACATGCCCAGGTAATGTTTCTAAATTACCTTTTTTGTAGCTTGTGCTTTGTAGCTTTTGCTTCTTGTCACTCATTTTCTTGAGGATCAAAATGGGCTTTTCTTGTGCTTGCAAGAGGTTGTCCCTTAAGATATTACAGCTACCTTAAGTTTCTATGCGCACAACAAGGTTTGCTGTCCTCAGGCCCAGGGTCTATACCATGTAGTTCCCCTTCTGCACTTCCCTCAGGGTTTAAACTCCTTTGTTTCATGGCCACAGTATCCGAGGATGACTGATTATCTCATCCTTGACCAGTTCTTATTTATTTCTAAGCAGCAGATCCATGACCATGTCAGCCCAGTTGGCCTATCTCACATCATAGGTAAGAAGACATTCCTGACATCCTCCTCACACTTCTCGACAGCTTGTGACACACACTTCTTGGAGATTTTTGGAACAGTGACTTTCTCACTAGATCCAATATTCATCAAAAAACAGAGGAGATTTAGTCCACTTCCTCACTGTAATCGCATTGTTGTCCTTACAAACCTCTCATCTGACCAGTTGTTCGCTCATTGGTGGAGCTCCACACATCTGAACTTCTCCTCCACATGAAGGACAGATGTCTCCTTCCCTCTGTTTACAAGAGCGTCTGTATTCCTCCACCACAAGACATCAGCCACATGAACTATCCCACCACATCTGTTACTCCAGCAGTGCCAGAGAACTCCGCACCAATCCTCAGAACTGTACCTACCACTCTTTGACATCCAGGCTGCACAAACTTTTGTGTGGGCACTTGAAGTGGATTTTCTTTTCACCTGTTTTATCCTTCCTGAGGGCTTTCCCATTTCCCTTCCCATGTACTTAACACTCTGACCTCTATTTCCTCACCACCTGTTTGTTTAAAGCCCAATTCACCAAGCTGGCTGTGTTACAGAATACGACAGAAAATCAAAAGAGAAGATTTCACAATACTTCTATATGGATATGCTTTGCTATATATCATTCAAATACTCCTCATGAATTCTACTCACCGCAAATTATAAAATTATGCTTGGAAAGCGAGTAATACAATAGGTTTTGTGGTACATTTTTAAGCTAGGGTCGGCTATATGTCTTTTCTGTCCATAGATGCAATATCAAAGGAAGAATGTGGAAGAAAAACCATGATACTCTTTGGAAAACCACTAGTTGAACATGCAAGCATAAAACTGTGAAACAGTAAACCAGACTTTAGATACCTATTTAGAAAAACTTTAATCAGAATATATGGAAAGATATGAAGTAGCAATATTTTTAAGGATAATGTTTGTCAGTGGATAATATGTTGCTCCATTTATTAGAATGTTAAACAATTGTATAATATGTAAAAACACATGCATACACACACTGATCTGCATGGGAATGCTATAGTGTATAGTATATCAATAAATAAATAGAATCACCACCACTAGGCCATTACACAACTATTCCTTTGCAATCAGTGCAATGACATGGCCCAATTAATGTTCATATTCCTCCATATTCTTCAGGCTGAGAAAGTTGGGGCTGTTCAGTCTGGAGAAAAGAAGGCTCTGGGGAGACCTGATAGCGGCCTTTCAGTGTCTAAAGGGTGGCTACAAGAAAGAAGGGGAGAGACTCTTTAGCAAGGCCTGTTGTGATAGGACTAGGAGAAATGGTTTCAAATTGAGAGAGGGGAGATTTAAGGAACAAATTTTATACAACAAGGGTGGTGAAGCTCTAGCACAGGTTGCCCAGGGAGGTGGTGACTGCCCCATCCCTGGAGACCTTCAAGGTCAGGCTGGACAGGGCTCTGAGCAACCTGACCCAGCTGTAGGTGTCCCTGTTCACTGCAGGGGGGTTGGACTGGATGGCCTTTAAAAGTTCCTTCCAACTCAGACAATTCTATAATTTTTCAAATTTCATACTCTTTTTCTCACAGCTTTTATTTTGTTTTGTTTTGTTTACTGTACAAGCTACTCATTATTCAACAAGAACTGTCAAGGCATGTTTAGGTAGATGCATTTTGTATCAGCAGTGTTTTATAGTGGCTGTACCTCAGCTGTATTTACAGCTGGCCACCATTGTAGTCAGTCCCATAAGATGTACTTCCAACTATGTGAAATATTATTCTTTTACATTAAATTAAGACCTGAGAATTCAATTGAAGAAGGTTCTTCTCTTTATCCTTTATTTTTTCTGACTTTGACTGGCAGTTTAATAAATCTAATGTTTCAGGAGGCAACTTGAATCACATTATGCCAACAACAGATGTCTGGAATGTATTATACAGAGCTTAAGTGTAAGAGGAAGTATTATTAAAATTTAATCAAGTCTGAATTATACAGGTTTTAAAATTTTGTTCAACAATTTGTGCACTAAGAATATACAACTACAGAGTGAATGACATACCTTTCTGAAAGTCAAGAAGCCTTTTAAAAGTTGTTAACAGAGAATCCTTCATAAGAATTAAATGTAATTCAGAAGAGGATGCCTGTCAGAAGTTCAAAACTGCAGCAAGGAACTCCGCTTGTGGTTGCACAGGCAGTGGAGTGCAGAGCAGCGCTCTCTGTTCCTGGAAAGACACCTACCAGAGTAACTCAGTTAAGCATTTGCATGGGTGGCTGATACTTCAGGTATCTAGACTACTTTTCTGCTTTGCCACTGTGCTTTCTTCTCCAACAGCATGAGTTTTACAGAGCTCTTCAGCCTCCTCTTCAATAATATTATACATATGCTTCTGCTGTTTAAATTTAAGTGTTCATCTCTAGACAGTTTTTCCTTTTCCTTTTCCTTTTCCTTTTCCTTTTCCTTTTCCTTTCCCTTTCCCTTCTCCTTCTCCTTCTCCTTCTCCTTCTCCTTCTCCTTCTCCTTCTCCTTCTCCTTCTCCTTCTCCTTCTCCTTCTCCTTTTCGTTTTTTTTTCCTTCTTCTTTTTCTTCTTTTTCTACTTCTTTTTCTTCTTTTTCTTTCCTGTAATAGCACAGAAAGCCATACAGGTTAAATAAGCCATGCAACCATCATATATTGGTATAAAATCTCTTGCCATGATTTAAATACCTCTTCTCTCTCTTTTCTTTTTTTTTCCCATATATCTCTCTGAGTATTTTCTGTATATCTTCCATGCAAGTGCATAGTTGTATTGACATAGAGATTCTTTGTATGTTTAAATTTCCACATCCATTTGTTGAATTTTGCCATAAAATTAGGCAAATCCAAGACTAATATTTTTTCAAAGCTGATGCGGTTTAACCCAGCAGACAAATAAGAATCACACAGCCATTTGCTCACTCCTCTGCCTCAGTGGGATGGGGGAAAGATTTAGAAAAAGAGGTAAAACTCATGGATTGAGATAAAGACAACTTAATAGGACTGAAAATGAAGGGAAAATAATAATATCAATAATGATAAAAGAATACATAAAACAAGTGTTGCATACTGCAATTGCTCACCACCAGCCAGTCCCAGAGCAGCAGCAGAAAATTCTGCCATTTTGCAGTTCTGCGTGCTTTCGTATACTGTGGGATATACTTTTGGCCAGTTTGGGTCAGCTGTCCTGGTTCTGTCCCCTCCCAACTTATTGTTCCCTCAGCCTGCTTGCTGGCAGGGCAGCATGAGAATCAGAAAAGTCCTCAACTCTGTGTAAGCATGGCCCAGAAACAACTAAACATCAGTGTTTTGTCAGCATTATTTTAATCCTAAACCCAAAACACAGCACACTAAGAAGAAAACTAACTGTAGCCTAGCTGAAATTAAGACAAAAGCTCAGATTAACAAGTGGAGTTCATCTGTCAAGGGAATACATAAATTCCATGGTACCTATACCAATACATTCATGAAGCAGTTGAGGTACAGACTTGCCACAAGTATGTGAAATGTGAACAGTGTGTGTTTGAATGACGGCCCAGCTCTTAGCAGAGGGAGATACAAGAACGCTGTAAGCAATGCAGTAGATTTCAGCATGGCAAAGTGTCATAAATGTGGCAGGTGGTAATATTAATTACAAAGCACTTGTTTGTACGATGTGTGTGCAAGGATTCTTCTGCTGCTGTCAGGAATACTGGGCAAAGCAGTCCTGTGGTCTTGCTAGTTTCCAGGTTGTTCATTATGACAGCTGATTTTGTGTTGTGCTGGACTTGTTACAAAAATTTCCACTTCTCCTACACTCCTGCTTTGTTCACATTACTAGTATGAACTCTTGCATTGTTCTAAGGAAATGTCTTAGTGTATTACTCCTCAAAATATGTTATTATTGAGGTCTTATCATAACCAACTCTTATTCTTACTGCATTTTCCAGAATAAATAGTCATTTTTGCCCCATTATACAAGATAATTTTGAATAATTCAAGGATTATATAATGCTACATGTTGGATTGAAACCTTTTGAATCCATTGGATCTAGCTGGCACTCATTATCTGAAATGGTTATGAGAAGTCATTACAGAAAAAGGCAGCTAAAACAATCACAGTGTCTAACATTTCATAATAAATATTTCACAAAACATTTGTATTTGTTTTCAAAGCAAAGGTTGTGTGAGCACATAGTTGTTCATTTCAATGATCCACAAAGTAGAATTTTGTGTTGCTATGTCTTTAGAACATAAATAATATTTTCATAAATAAAAGCGAAATAATAATAATAATAAAAAAAAAAACACAAAAACTATTATAAACAGGTGTTAGGTATTTTTATTGATGGTTAGGGCCTGTGCCAAGCATGTCATTGATTACTTGACAACTAAGTTGCAGTGGGACTCAGCCTTAACCCAACTCATAAATTGGACATAAATGTTCAAAGGAACAGAAAACTTGGAAAGGAAATGAATAAGCACTGCATTCACATTGTCACTTTTCACCTTTTCTAAAATGAAGTTTGATGTTATTTAAACAATTTCAGATATTTGTATTTGATTCTTTTTTCTACATACCTCTATACTCATGTTCTTAACAGGTCTTCGTTTTCAAATGTGCTCTAATGAGAATTATCTGTATTTACAATGCTAACTAAAGTTCAGTAAGAATGCCTCTTTCAAGCTCCTCACACTACTATGTGTCTAGGCATTGGCTCCAGCTACTTGAGCCTTTCTTCATGGGAGAGGTGCTCCAGCACCCTTCGTGGCCTCCTCTGGACCCACTCCAGCAGCTCCACATCTTTCTTGTGCTGGGGGCCCCAGGCCTTGACACAGCATTGCAGGTGGGACCTCATGAGGGCAGAATAGATGTAGTCCAGGTAGATGATGCTTATTGCTCTTTCTCTGCCTTTTGAAGCCATTACTCTATCACAGAAGACCACCAGAATGTTCAGGCACAATCTGCTCTTGGTGAAGCCATGCTGGCTGTCATGGATCATCTCCTCATCTTGTATTTGTCTTTGCATAGCTTCCAGGAGGATCTACTCCATGATCTTCCTGGGCACAGACATGAGGCTCACCAGCCTGTTGTTTGTCTGATCTTCCTTTCTACCCTTCTTAACATACGATGTTTCACTTTTTCTGGTCATCAGGGACTTCAGCTGACATCCATGACTTTTCAGATATGATGCAGTGTGGCTTGGCAACCATATCAGCCAACTCCTTCAGGACCCTCGGATGGTTGTCATCTGGCTCCATAGACTTGTACACATTCCGTCTCATGAGGTGGTCTCAAACTTGCTCTTGGTTTACAGAGGGAGGGTTTTGCTTCCAGCCCCCACCCAGATGTTCAAGGACATGAGATGTGGGAAGCCTGTCTGTCAGTGAAGACTGAGGCAAGCAAGGTTACTTGCCGAGTAATCCATGACCGTTGTTGCCATATCTCCCTTCTCATTTATCAGAGGAAGCGCACTCTCTTTCTCCTTCTCTTCTGACTAATGTACCTATAGAATCTTGTTATTCTTCACACGCCTTGCCAAGTTCAGCTGCATCTGCACCCTGGCTCTTCTCTGTAACACAGAAGTACAGCCCCTTCCCCCATCAAATCTAGTTTAAAGCCCTGCTGATAAGTGTAGACAGCTTGCTGCGCAGAGCATTCTTGCCCCTCCTGGTCAGTTGCATCACATCAGACAACAACATGCCCAGTTTCTCAAAGCTGCATCCAAGATCATAGAACCCAAAACCCTGAGCACGGCACCATCCACACAGCCAATCATTCACCTAATCTGTTCTTGTCCTTCTACCCCGGTCTCAGTCTCCAACCAAGAGTACAGAGGAGAACACTGCCTGTACTCCTGATCCCTTCAACATCCTCACAAGGGACACACAGTATCTTTTAATATTTTGTTACTATTTTCTGTTTGCAGCCTCCTGTGACCCACCTTGAAAGAGAAGGATTGCGTAGTCCTCTGTCTTTACCAGACCCAGTACTCTCTTCTTGATTTCACGAATGCAGGCCCCAGTCAGGCAGCCAGCCTCTCTAGAGAGATCATCCAGGCAGCAAATGGGTGCCTCAATGCCTCTCAGCAAGAAGTGCCCAGTTACTAAAGCCCTTTGCCTCTTTTTATTGACACTGGTTCTGACCCGGGTCCTTCGTTGGACCAGCTTACCACGGTTATCACTTCCTGGATCTGAGCCATTGCCCACTCCCTCTTCTTTTTCAAGCTCCAGAGTCTCATATCTGTTGCTTAGGGGGACCTTGGAGACAAGAGTGAGAAGCCTCCTTTAGTGTAACAAGAAGTGATGAGGGTCCAATCTCCCTAGTCTTGCGTGTTTCTGAGGTCTGTCTCCTCTGTGTTGGAAGCCAGCTTAGTTTCTTCCACTTGAGGAGACTTAAAACAGGGCTGTTGGCCAGCTCATTTCATTTCACAACACCACACATCAATCTCTTTGATTATTGAATACTGCACTGCCTGGTGACTTTCTCATGCAACCTGGCCACTTGCTTGGAAAGTTTATAGAGCTGGACACATGTGCACCCCAAACTCTGCTCTGAGACCCCTGGATGACTACCACATTCTGGAGTTCCCCAGAGTTGAAGGTGTGGGCAGATCTTTTCTCCTCAGGAGGTCTGTCTGGGTGCGGGCAGTAGCCTGAGACAGTTGTGGCCCATCAGTCTGGACTTCCATCTCAGTCCAACTATCGCAGCAAGTGGTCACCAAGCTTGTTTCAACAGAAGGCTGCTCCCAGATGATCCCTGTGTGCCCTCCTGTGCCAGCTACAATGCCTCACCCTAACTGCCAGGCCATGCATGGGAAGATGCAGGCTGCTACTGAGGAAATAGTATTATGTTTGCCTGTTAAAAAAATATGTTAGCAAAAATATGTTTAGCCAACTATGGCTAAATGCATGTGCCATGAAATTTTACAGAGGAAATGGTGTGGATATCTCCCCTGTATTTTCTAGACTTTTGATACCTCCACTGATTTCTGTCTAGAGGCTTATGACTTTCTGAAGATTTAAATTTTCAGGTTTATAAAGACACATTTTCTTGACCAAGTACCAAATACACACTTTTCACCACCCCTGTTCCACTGAAATCAGGGTAGATTAACAAATGCAAGACCCAGGAGTGGCAGAACAAGCCTAATTTTAGCACTTACTATAGATTGTTGAAAAGCCCAGTACCCCAGAATCATATCGTAGTCTAGAGTCAGGAAATCCAAATAATCTGGTGGAAGTTTAGGGCTAAACACAGCCCTGTAATGCAATATTACAACTGCAAATAACAGGCCATAAACTTTATAAAAAATAAGGAAGACTTTTGAGTCTTCTTGGGCTTGCTCAATATGAACTTTTCTTGACCTGCCCACAGCTTTTCTTTCATTTGTTTTAGCTATGACAGTAATTTCTCTATCTGACCAGGTGTCTGAGGCTGATTTGCTTTTCTTTTTTTTGAATCTTTGTGTAGTACAGCCATACTTTTACACAGATAACAGAAATGAATCTTTGAAGAATGAGGTATTTATGACCCTTGCTTTAATGATACAGTGTAGAGAAAGTCCTGTTATGACAGCAACAATGGAGACAGAGGATGTGGCATAGAAGAGCACTGGAGTGCAATGACAAGAGATGGGACACAGACTTGGCACCAGTGACCCCACAGCTATAAACATCTCACACATGGTCAGCTAAAAAATACAGACCTAGCCTTGAGGAAGATTGATTTTAGGGTTAACAGAGAACAAAGAAATTGTTTTATGTCTGTATTTAACATAGATTAAAGTCAACTTATACAGTAAATTCACATGTAACCTGGTGTTGCAGGCAGTGAAGAAAGAACAACGTGTAAAAGGAAATTTGTCATCATATAAATATGACCTCATGTGGACCCTGAAGTGAGGGAGAAGAAACCCGCAGCATGGACATCATACTGCTCCTAAATAAGGACTCCAGATGCTGTAAACACAACCCCACTGGTGACTCCAGCAAGAAATCATCAACCTTAGAAACTAGAGCAGCAGCAAGAATGTTAGCTTCATAAAAAAATAAAAAAGAGGAAGAAATAAAATGTATAAAATAATTGTAATTAGATTATTATTCTTAATTATTTTTTCTCTAACCATTAGATTTAGAGTAATAATGCTTGATTCAGGCTTCAGGCTTCAACTGTATTATCAATAAATTCCTGGCTGCATATATATGTATATATATAATTCCTATATATAATTCCTGGCTGTATATATATGGCATTATTTCACTTTGTCCTCGTGCATAACAAAACACAATAGCTGAAGCAAACCCAAAGCAGGGCAAGGGACATTACTTTTCAGTCTGTAGAGTTACTTTATTTTTAAACTCATGTTGGTCAGCGTTTAGCAAAAGAGATCCTAAATCAGCTGATAAAAACATTTTGTTTTAAAGAAGTTTGGAAAAAAAAAAAGATAATAAATATCTAGAATAATTCATTATAATAATGTAAAATTATAATATTTTCTTCTGAAGCAGTACAGAGAAAAAATACTCTGCAATAGCATTACAGTACCTCTTTGTCTGAGTGTTTACGACAATTACTCAAAATAAATAGCTTCATCTTAAAACCTGAGCCACAGCTGGAAGTCAAATTATGCTGGAGGACAGTTTGCCAGTGTCTCAAATTATAGATTATTAGTAAAATTGCCTTTATCATTTTAATCTACATACTATTTTCTACTATTTATCAAGCAATCTATTATTCACTGGTATGGCATGCATAACTTTAAGTAATTTATTGAGAGTTGGTTTTGTGCCTTCTTTTAATATGGAACACATTGTTCTGCATAAGATAGGAAAAAAAATCCCCACATAAATACACTGAAATCTTACTCAGATTTCTGAAGGTAGACATCACCCTCTCAGCAGAGAGTAAATACTTAGAATACTTAGCCCCTTAACCTTATGCTTAGAAACATAGAATCCTTTGAGTTGGCAGGGACCATTAAAGGCCACCCAGTCCAACTCGCCTGCAGTGAACAGGGACACCTACAGATGGATCAGGTTGCTCAGAATCCTGTCCAGCCTGACCTTGAAGGTCTCCAGGGATGGGGCATCCATCACCTCTTTGGGCAACCTGTGCCAGTGCCAAAGTTTTGTAAAAATATTTTTCCTTATATCCAGTATAAATCTCCCCTCTCTTGGTTGGAAACCATTTCGTCAAGTCCTATCACACCAGGCCCTGCTAAAGAGTCTGTCCCCTTCTTTCTTGTAGCACCCATTTAGATACTGAAAGGCCACTGTCAGGCCTCCCTGGAGCCTTCTCTTCTCCAGGCTGAACAGCCCCAGCTCTCTCAGCCTGTCGTAACAGGGGAGGTGTTCCATCCCTTGGATCATTTTTGTGGCCCTCCTCTGGATGCGCTCCAACAGCTCCATGTCCCTTCTGCACTGAGGACTCCACATCTGGACACAGCACTCCAGGTGGGGTCTCACCAGTGTAGAGCAGAGGGGCAGGATCACCTCCCTTGACCTGAAGGTCCAGCCAGTTTTCCACCTTACATGCAGTTCACTCAGTACAGTCCACCTCTCCAATTTGGCTACAAATGTATTTCATACATCTGTGTAAACAGTCTGAAGACAGAAAGGGTTACATGCATTGCTTCATTCACAAAAGGGAAGGAATTGAAACTGACCAGGAAGAGTTTGCCGCTTGTGAATTCATGCTGGCAATACCCAATGATCTTTTTTCCTTCATGTGATTTGACATCCATAACCTCTATAAATAGCGTGAGTCCCTGAGAAAATTATGGAGGATATGTGCTACCTCAGTCTCAAAGTGTGAGAAGATACAAATATAATTTGCTTTATAAAATAAAGATACTGATTTTTACTTCCCCCAGAATACGACAAGTTTATACAAAACAACCTCCTTACAGGTCTTTGAGAAACTTTACTACTACATGATTTCTATACACCCTTTTATACATTTGGCCTGCTTTAAATGTACAAAATAGCAGAAAATAAATCTAAATAATTAGTAAGTTTACAAATAATCTTATGGTTTTAAAACAATATGTCTTCTTTCCTTAGTTTTCGTGACAAAAGTTTCCTTGTGGTCAAGGATTCAAAGTTCATCCAAAATTTTCAAAGGTTATTCGTACTGGATTCTGAAACATTCAGTACTGATATTCAAATACTCAAAATATTGAAAAAAAAAATAAAGAAGGCTCTGAAATTTCTGAAATTTCATTTACAATAGAAGACATTTAAAACTGTGCTATTGTATCATACCTCAATCCACCACACAAAGTAATTGTTTACTTTGTTTTAAAAATTAAATTATAAATTTAAATTAAATTTAAAATTAACAGGCCAGCTAATATCCAACTTACCTGTTACTAGTCTGATCCTGATACGTAAAGTCTTACAAGGTAGTCAACTATCTTTCCTGCCACTGCTTTCTGGAATGAAGACTTTTTACTTGTAAGAATGTTCACTAAAATGTATACACTTCATAACTTCCTCTCTTCCATCCCTACATATGACAATAAAAAATACCATGCAGCTTATGTTCATCCTGATAAAAAGGGATCATTTTTTTCTTTACTTTGGAGTACGTACAATGCAAGATATGAAATGCATTTAAAGTGATGTAGTATATTCAAAATACACTGCATACTCTCAAACAGAAATATGGCTAATTCCTGTGGACTTGAGGTACTGGAAGACTTAAATATAGTATTTCACAGATCCAGGAATTTCTAAGTTGGACTTCTGTGCATGCTAAAGTTAAATTATGTTGTAATTCAAGTGCTTCCAACCCTGTTCTGCTAGGCGCAATATTTAAAGTGACAATGACTTATGTACGTTTTCCAATCATATTGAAAAACAAAGTCACAGCAAGAGGTGCATCACCACTTTCTGTGTTGCTACTAGTCAACCAGAGAGCATATCTTTTAGGAGAATGTAGACAGATGTGAACAAGGGCGTTTGAATGCATAAAATAAAGGACATGTAGCTAAAATCAAGCAAGTGTCTATTTCATGGCCATTTTTTTGAAGAAGTTGAGGTTCAGGTTACTATACAACCATAATGATTGGCCAAACTTCATAGTCAGATATTTCAAGAACTGTTGAAAAGACACTTCTTCTGGCAAATATATTTTTGTTTTATACTTTCTGAGTCATAACGGAAGCATTTCAGAAATCTGGAAACGCAAATTTTGCACTGAAAACTCTTAAGATTCTTAAAATGTTAAAAAGCAGAAATGGTGTTGCAAATATGGCGTACAACAATAAAAGACCTAAGAAACTGTTGATCAGTTTGTACGCTATACTCTTTGCCATGGATATCTGCTAGATTTATCAGTGTGTATCTCCACTAGCACACCTTTATTTCAGGACCACATATGTATGTAGATAGATAGATAGATAGATATCACAAATCCCTTGCCTCATTCTATGTGCATGGTTTGTCTATGCATGTTTCCTTGGAGCTGTGCATTTCAGAAA
>VXAV01005190.1:204021-215138 GCA_013399715.1 Alectura lathami
ATCTACCAATTCATACTTCCTTAAACCAAAATCAAATTATGATATAAAATAGGAAAAAACAAAAGCAACAACAAAAAAAACAGCTATGCATCATCACTGGTGGAAAACAATAACGCAAAAATGAAATGTTTGCCTTCTGATAGCGTCTTCTAACACTGTATGACCTCACAAACCACTACAGAGCAACTCAAAAAAAATTTTTTTTTTTTATCTAAATATGATAATTCTTCAAAATAGCGTGTAATTACATCTTTCCTTTTGTCTCCAGCTTCCAGATTTTCTGTAATCTCCAGCAGCTTGCTATTGACATATTGGGCAGTCAGAAGCTCGGCTGCTCCATTCTGCCTACAAATTATATTAATCAAATTCAACTTGATTGTCTGAAACTACCACATAAAATGGTTAAGAAGAAATCTTCTAAAGGCTCTAACTCATGTTAGGAAGCTTGGGAACTGTTAATTTGCTTTCAAGTGGGTATCAGAATATAACATATGAATGTTGGAAGGGAAATCTGAAGAAAGCAAGCCAAACACAAGAAGATGCTAAGAAATACAGGGAATAAAGAAACTCAATAAGGAGATTAATAAATTCCCTTTGTGTCCCAGGATAAACAGCCCCTTATCAATAACCCTTCCCCTCAGAGGCCTGCTAGCCATTAATCACTGAAGTTCGTTTTCCAGAAGGCTAACACAGCAAATGATGGTTTTAATACAAAAAAGAAGCTCAAGAACTTTTCTCATATGGATCAAGGGTCCAAGGATCATATTAACTCTGTGCTGTGTAAGGCAATACGTGGCACACACATCTTTTCTCAAATACACTAAGACCACCAACAGATGACATATGACTGGCAGAAAATTATAGTGCTCATTTGCTGTCAACATAAGCTTTGTTCAAACCCCAAAATTTTCAGTAACCAGAATTTCACTGGATTCATTCAATCCCATAACTACCACTGAAAAAATTTATAAAAATGCATATTTGTTGGTGATAATATGAAGATCTACAGAAAGTATTGGTTAAATGTGACTGTATGAATCACAACTCAGTTAAGCAAAAACAGCAACAAAAAAATGGTGACATTATGAGGTGTCCACATATATATGATACCTTGGCAATACGGCTATTTTCACTTTAATATTAGTATTATTAATAAGTAGAGCCTAATTTTACATGAAGAAAATTAAAAAAAAAAAAAAGAAATAAAAAATTGACTTTTTATTGTTTTGGAGACTTATGAACCAATTTATGAAATCCAGAGAGATTCAGTGACAGCTTACATGCTTATCACCCATGTCTGGCCTTAAGTTCACCTCAGATACATCCATAAAATGTTCCCCCTACCTATTCCTCCTTCAAAAATAATGGTGTTTGGACACTTCTCTGGATATGGCAATCTTTAGTCTGTCAGTTTCTGCAAAGACACTGGCCTAGAAGGACTGACAGTAGCATAGAAGGACTATGATAACAGTGAAATACAAATAAAACTAGAATAGTTTATTACAAAATCTGAACACTCGATGCTTTTAATCAAGAGACTTCTTGCCAGTGGACCTGAGTCACATTTTACTAGAGAAAGTCTAATCAGGGAAGGCTGATCAGGACTTCCAGTGTCTTATGAAATGAAAAGATGTATCTGTAAGACCTTTCATCTTAGTTATGACCAGGACAACAAATAACATCATAAGAGAAGTAAGTTCAAGGAAAGGAACAAGGAAAGAATTATGATGGAGACTCAAAGTAAGCTCGTGCATGACGAGACCACTGAATGGAAGAAAGCAACAGAACCCTACTAAGTTTGCAACAACTGCAAGCCCGGCAATATCAACCCCACTTTGTATTCAGGTATAAATCTCTTTTCAAAACCCATGCTCTTGAAATTGTACCCAGCAAACTGAAACCAAGCAGCCTGTTCAGGCTACTGGAAATCTTTTGAAGTTCCTAAATATTTTATAATTGTAAGAGGGTGACTAGAGGGCCTCTTGAAAGAGAAGCCATGAGAGACTTTATGCAACCCTGGAGAAAAGCAAAGCATGCTGATCTAACAAGAAGATCTGAACATGACACCCCAAGAAGTGTTTTAAGGCAAATGTAGAACTTCAGCAAAGCTGTGACAACACTAACAGAATGAAGTTTCAGCTTTTACAGCAGAGCTGGTTTCATGTAGCTAACTTTTTAATGGCACTAAATCTTTCTTATTGATTTTTATATCTGCTTCTTCTATCCAGAAAGAAGACATCAACAACAAGAAGAACAAAACAAAAAATCAATCTCATAATAAACAATTTAAGACAATGGAATTCAGCTGAGCTTCTTCTTGCACTGTCTGTAATAAGAGATATAACTAAACTGAATCTATAACAAGAAGCAGGCATTACACGAAAGCTGGAACAGCTTTGTGTAATTAACATTCATGAAGTATAGTTTTCACTAGATTATACATAGCAAAATTATAATTTCTCAATAACTACAGTGGAATTAATTATATATGAAGTGAAGAATTATAAATGAAGTTGTAAGAACAATAAAAATAAATTCGTTCTTACAAATGTCTTTCAGCTTTTGGAGTTAGCATTATTTACTGTCGTGAAAAATATTTGCAATCATGGAAAACTAAATTGTACCCTCTCAACAAGGTCATCAATGGCCATAACCTTGCTGATGACTCCTCATTTTCTGTAAATCTCATTCTACTTATACTGACTGTTTGATATCTGCTCTCTGGTACTCAACTGACAGGTGTTATTGGAGAACTTTATTAATTGTTGCGTGATCAATCTTTATGCATGTTTCTTATCTCACATTTATTGCATACTAGATGTCATTGCTACACTTCTGATTTTCCAGCATCACAAGTTGCTTATTGTTCTTGTCTTGCAAGTAGGTATTAGCCCAGAATTTCAGCTAATTTAAAATGAAGGAGGACTACTGACACTGGCTGAGGAGCTGGCTTGCTTTAATTTAGTTCAGACTGTTTTAGATAGTGCATTGTTGTGGTTTAAACCCTTGTTATCTCACAACAGTAGCTCGCTTTCCCCTCCCACTCTGGAGAGCAAGCTCAAGGCTGCTGGTGTGCTGCCAGCGGCCAGTATCAGCGGGGGAAGGAGGGAAAGTGAGAGGAAAATAAAAGGTAGAACTCGAGAGAGTAACTTTACTACAACAGTAAAATTTGAATGTAAAAGATTTGGAGTGGAACAATTAACTTACAGAAAAAAGGCAAGTTCTCACCCATGCGCCAGCCGGCCCCACACCATCCCGACGCAGTTCTGCAAACCGCTGCTTTTCCCCCTCGCCCCTCTCCCCTTCTCCTGGAGAGGAGGGTGCTGTGATGTATATGCTATGGAATACTCCGTTTTTCCTTAACTCTGTTTTCAACCATGACATGCATGAATCCTCTTTTTCTGCATATCTATCTGAAAATCTCAGAGTATTTAACTCTCAACAGGTCCATAATGAGAGGCATTTGCATCACAACTACAATAAACCATGCAAGTAAACCACAAGAAAACATACATTAGAATTGTTATACTTGTTAAGGGAACCTTAATTCGAAACCTTAATTCTTAAACATATGAACACAAACATTTATTTACATGTTTCTTCTATGTCTTCTCTCCTTTCTTTTCACAGTCTGAATCTATGTGTATATATATATATATTTGAAAGCTTAGAAAGAGTTATAGACTTCCTGTTACAGGAGAAGTAATATTTAATACTAGACAGCATACTACATTTATTTTCTTTTTCTTAAATTTTATTTTTGATTAACTAAGTGGATGAAGCTAAATCCTATCAAGCAATGATGATTTAAGAAGACAAAGCATAATTAAAATAAAAACTGAAAAATGAAAATCTTTTCAGTATATACTCATCCTTCTGAATTCTACCTTAAAAGATACTCACATGCTACAAATACAAGTAATTTTGTGTCTTTAGTTACACTTTATTTCTGCTTCTAAGATAGCAAATGTGCAGAATTTATTCAGAGACAAAAGCTATTAATTCATAGATATTCTCATTTTCCTTTTTCATTTTTCTCCTGTAGATGTTTCCATACTTGGAAAAGTACATTACAGGCCTGGTCAAGTAACTCACGTGTGGAGAAGGAATGGATCCTCCACCTAGGGCTCTGTTCATCTCGGACATGATAATGAATTCAGGGAGAGCACTTAGTTCTGTCAGGAGATGGAAATATGAAAATTCCAGGAGAAAAGATTTGAGTATTTTCAACAGTTTGCAATTCAACAAAAAGTTAATAGTTCAAGCGAAACTTAAGAAAAAATTTTCTCCACTTCTCCAGAAATACACCTTTCAAATTTAAGTTCCCCTCTGGAATGAACTAGGTACTTTCTACTCTTTGACCTAGACAGGCATGAGCTGTGGGCCCAGGCTAATCTCATGAGCTTCAACAAAGAGAAATGCAAGGTCTTGCACTTTTGTCGTGGCAATCCCCAATATCAATACAAGCTAGGGGATGCACGGATTGAGCAGAGCCATGCTGAAAGGGACTTGGGTTTACTGGTGGATGACAAGGTGGACATGAGCCAGCACTGTGCCCTCACAACCCACCAAGCCAACCGCATCCTGGGCTGCACCCAAAGAAGCGTGGCCAGCAGGGCAAGGGAGGTGATCCTGCCCCTCTGCTCTGCACTGGTGAGATCCCACCTGGAGTGCTGCGTCCAGATGTGGAGTCCTCAGGACAGAAGGGACATGGAGCTGTTAGGGGCACATCCAGAGGAGGACCACAAAAATGATCCCAGGGATGGAACACCTCCCCTGTGAGGGCAGGCTGAGAGAGTTGGGGCTGTTCAGCCTGGAGAAGAGAAGGCTCCAGGGAGACCTGAGAGCAGCCTTTCAGTATCTAAAGGGGGGATACAAGAAAGAAGGGGACAGACTCTGTCTGTCAGGCAGAGCCTGTTGTGATAGGACTTGCGGAAATGGTTTCAAATTGAGAGAGGAGAGATTTAGCTTGGCTAAAGGAAAAAGTTTTTTACAATAAGGGTGGTGAAGCACTGGCACAGGCTGCCCAAAGAGGTCGTGGATGCCTTGTCCCTGGAGACCTTCAAGGTGAAGCTGGTCAGGGTTCTGTGCAACCTGATCCAGTTGTAGGTTCACTGCAGGGGAGTTGGACTGGGTGGCCTTTCAGGGTGCCTTCCAATTCCGACATTTCTATGATTCTACAATATGTTGTTTATTCTTAAATTCTGTATTTTGCTGAATTTCATTGTTAACAGTGAAGTAAGGAGTAGTCAATTAATGCTATGTCTATGGCTGTAGCGAAATTACATAAAATAACAGCAAGGAAGCCATCTTTTATCAACCCATGTAGAGTTTGCATGCTTCACTTTACAATTAGTACTTCATATCCAAAAACATGGACACAGATAAAGCCTAGCATTATCATATAACTGAACTACTGTTGAATCATACTAAAAGAAAAATTATTTCTTCTAAACACTACTAAATAAAAACCTCGCAACTCTTGCTTCTGTAATTTTGTAACATTTTTACTTGCTTTTAAAAATGAATGATTGTCTATAGCATTTCAGTTCTGCGCTTTGCAGATTTCATAATGAATTTTATAAAATGAGATTTTGAATTTGGATCAGCCTACACTGACAGTCAGCATTAGGCCTATACAGACGCAATCTACAGAGATGATCTTGCTTGTCTGAATATGCTTAACAAAAAAACGAATGAGATATGAAGACATCTAATTTGCCTTCTTAATAAACAAGCTGGAAAATAGCTTTAGCTAGCTAAATAACCTGTAACCAAGAAGAACCCTTAATAAGTGTGAAATTCTGAATGGTTTAGTACTTCATAAACAGCTGAAAGAATTAAAGACTCTATAAAAATCTATAGAAATTTAAATCTATGTATAGCTATATGTTCCCACAGAAAATATCTTGTCCAGTTGAGCCTCATGGTTATGTTTGTGGTGCAGTTTGAATTGGCTAAATATTTGTGGATGATTTGATGAAGTCATATCTTCATTCACTTAAGTCATCTTTCTGTAGTTATGTCTAGCTTCATTGCATTTTACAGGAGAAACATTGACAGTTTAGGATTCCACCTGTTCTAGAGAAGTCTTTTAACTGCAGTAATATCAGTGTTTACATTTATATCTAGTAAAGGGAATTTATTACAAAGAGTTATTTTGTACTATGCTGTCTGGATTCTGTGAAGTCTGCTGTTCAGAGGGAATGCTCTGCAGTCTTGCACTCTGGTGATTTGATTGAAGATTTTTTCGGCTCTCTGTCTCTCTCTCTCTCTCTTTTTTTTTTTTTCTATATTCATAATTCTTGTTATTTTTTCCTAAATAACATGTCTGCTTTAGAAATTCTTTACCAATCTTTGAACTACTGATTATTCACAATTTTGATGTCATATAATAATTCCAGTCTTCTTTTTCTTTCTGTATTCAGGTTGTGCTAAAAACATCTAGTTTATTTTTGCTTCCAAAACAGTCTAAACACAGGAAACAACAAGTATTGACATCAGGAAAATTAGCTTTAGGAGGAACATCTTGTGAAGATATGTTTTTGGAAATACTTTATTTGGAAATATTTGGAAATATTTTATTGGAAATACTTTTATTTATTTCATCTTCCTCTGAATTTGATAAGAGAAGTGCAGGTATGACATAACTAGCCAGTCCTGATTAATGTTATAGAGCTTATCTTATGAAGCAGACAAAATCAAAATTCTGTTGTTTCATTGGTCATTTGGAGAATGCAGACTATAAAGCGTACCAGCATAACCACACATAGAATTTAAGGGGTATTATATTATGGGATTTTAGAGAATTTTAAGAATATTTAAAAGACTAGAAAAGAGGCTAATCTCTGACCTCTCCTTTTGGTTTACAGCAATACCAAATAACAAAAACAAAAATCACCGTGTTATAAATTTTGAAAGAGTATATCTACTTACTTGCAAACCTTGTTTAAAACAGGTGCTCAATAAATTCATATAATGTTCAAAGTTTTTATCACCAAAAATTGCCTGCAGAAATAACTTCATGAAATCCATTAAGTATTATATGCAATCTGAAATACCTGAAAATTTTCAAATATTCTTCAGAAAGATAAGCTTTGTATAATTAAAATATATGCTACTGATGGTAGAATATGCCAAAAATTTATGTCCTATATTAAACATACCACATTTCCTAATAATAGCATCATTTTTAAATGATTTAAAAATGATTAAAATTTAAATGATCATTAAATGATCCTGCATTTAAAATCCATTAACGCTATCCACTAACAATAACTCTCAGCCAGAACAGTTACATAGTAGAAAAATGATTGCTACATTCATCAAAAATATGCCACAACATTTTAATTTTTAAACAGAAGACTTTCATAAATTCAACATTATAAGAGTTGTCAGAACAACTTTTCTGTTTGAAAAACATTAAAAAATTTTCTTTCATTTAAATGTGCCTTATTGCTTTGCAAAAAGAATGCTCTCAGGTTAAGGCTACAGCTGTTATGTTCAGAAGGTAGAAATCCTACATATAACAGATTTTGTATTCCTTCTATGATTTCTGAGAAGGCTTCTCCTCTGTCAGAAAGGAAAAAAAAAAAAAAAATTCATTTGCATGCTTACTCCTACCAGTTATTACATATCATACAATGCATTTTTTGTGACAAATGCTGGTGAAAACATTGAAAAAAATAAGCAAGGACTCATCGACAATTCCATTTTCTTTAGGCACTATCAAGACTAAGCAGGGAATTAAACAGTTTAATTCATAACAAAAACAGTAAGAATCTCCATACATTTATATGTAAAGAGCTCAAACAAGTAATAACTTCTGGAATTAAAATGCACTGTCAAGAAGACAATAAATAAACAAGTACATAATTGGAACGATTGCATCCGCTGGGATAAATCCAACCCTTGCAAAAAACCCTTGCTTTGAAGTTCAGGAAAGGATCAATAGGGACTGATATCATCACAAGCTTTTAAAGTACATTAGCTGAATTTCACTCTACTATTTTATTTTCCCTGTGTTTGGGAGTTAGAATGGGAAAGAGGGAAAGAAACACAACTATTGCAGATTAACATTTTAGCTAAGGTTCTTACTTAATTCAGAACCACATAATTACACAACCATCAAATCCAGAAAAGATCCCTGCATCTTACCAAGTCTTCATCTATATCTGCTTCTAAAATTTAGAATGATAGAAGAGACAGTGAGTCATCTATTGAGAAATACATAAATATGTTGGATTTATTTCTTACATTATTGTATTCATTTCTTTGTTGCTCACAGCTCCGATCTCCAGAACTTTCCAGAGATTCAGTATCTGTGCTTTCCCCTTCATTTCTGCAATTCAGTGTGAAGGAATAACACCATACCCGCGGCATAGGATACAACTTGTTACATTGTAAGGGGAAAACAACAGTCTGTAGTTTCAGAAATTAAGCCTTTTAGCCAAAATACAGGCTACAATGCAATTCTTTTTACATAACTCAGTTTATTTACATCTCAATTTTACATAACTGGTAAAATATTATTCTTTCAAAATAAGATGAAGAAAATCTGATGTTTCATTTTGTAAAGAATGAAATATATCCTTCCTTGTATCATGAGATACATGGTATGAAAATTTTGCGAAGAATACTAACTTCTGAGAACAAAAATGTTTCTTTTCTGAGAAAAATACTGCTTCTATTTTAAATTGAAATGGTATGCTTTTACCATTATTGTTATCACAGCCATTCCTGCTATGAAGTTTGGGATCTAATGTACCACTTCCCTCTCCTGTTGTCCACAAGAGTTGTTATTAGGTCCAATTTCAGAGGGATATAGGAAAAAAATACCTGCGAACTGTGCCTTTTTAACTTCATGTTTTTCTGCAAAATAACTGATGTTATAACACAGGAAGTTTTTATCTTACCTAATGGGAAAACAGAACATAAGGATTAAGGGGGCAGAGAAAAGGTAAATAGGAATTTGTCTTGTCAAGGTTTTTAAGTTAATGTATCACAAAGTTACTCATAGCCACAGTGTACAGCACTGCAATGAGCTCAGTAAATATTTTCCTAATTTATCTACGGATTCTTTCATTCATCCTTTCCCTTCTCCCATATGTAAACGCAGCAGCGCCTCTCAAAAACCATGTATCCTCTTGCCTCAAGAAAACCACATTCTACATAAGAAGAGTAGTTCTAGCATGTCTGTACTTTGCGGATATGAATCTCTCCTTAATATCGATCAAAGATTTATAAATGTTCTGTATAATAAATGCCACTTTGAAATGCCACTACGTCATAGACAGATCCAATCAATATGGAGAAAGAACTTCCTGAGGTGATAAAAATACAAAGATGGCACTAGGAAATAAAGGGTATAAAAGAGATCATCTGTTACTGCCTCTGTCTTATTACAGAGAGCAGTGGCCTGGCCCATAACAGCAGTCTCTGCTAACAGACAGACGTCACCAGTTTTGGAACTTGATAAGCCTTTCTGGATCAAAAGACAACTAATCATAGAATCATAGAATCATAGAATCATAGAATGGCTTGGGTTGGAAGGGACCTCAAAGATCATCTAGTTCCAACTAATCTGCATGTTGGCTTACAGAATTCTACAGATATAAGAATACTAAGATGAATTAAGCTCAGTTTGAAAAGGAGATGGTAAAATTATTAGATTTTTAAACAGTTGTGATAATATACTTTTTTTAGAAGTGCCTTTCCTGCATGTAGTCAAAGGTAATTCATCTTTTACGTTACTAATTTTGAAAACTGTCAAGTAATGATTATTCAATGTGATTCTAGGATTATATACTACTTAGTCACCAGATACTGGGGGTATATTTATATATTACTATTTCTCACTTTACATTTATTAAAAGAAATTTTAGTACTTAACTAAAAATATTTTTAAATATTAATATTATGCAGCTAATATCCTAAAATTCAGTGAAAAATCTATGCAGCAGTGCCATTTTTTATAGGTACATTAGTTATTGGCCTCCCTGTAGGATGAAATAACTGGGTGAAAGTAGCTGGCCTGAGGTAATTTTGGAACAGACTGTGTGATCAATAGTTGTGTTTGGCTAAAAATTGTGTGACTGTATGAATGTACAAATGGGGAAACTGAAGCATGAATCTTCAAAACTGTTTATGCATTGAAGCATGCACACAAATAGAATATGCCATAGCAGAACAGAAGGATGATTGATTGTATTTTAATGGAAAATCACAGAGTTCTAAGACAGACTTTTTTTAAGGTAATTCACTGCTGTTGATAGTTTAACATCAGGGCCTCAGGTTGACTGAAAGAACAACTGATTTTCTCCCATATCAAACATGAACCAGGCAATACTAAACACTGAATACTTTTCTCCAGAGGACAGTGCTGAAAATGTTAAAGGAATATATATTATTAGACTTGATTTAATGACCACATATATCAAGTCCATGTAGGTTAAGGGTAAAAGTTCCTTGAGATAGTTCAGAGTTTTAGTCTTAATTTACAGAGAGTAATTAATTTTAAATATATGCTGTTGTTTCAAAATGTCTCAGGTTGTATTTGATCTTGATTTTGAAGAACATATAATGTTCTCTCCACCAGTAGAAATAATATTTTCATGTAATTACTGTAAAAGTTAATTTTAAAGTGAAATATATTTAGTTAACACTAAGTGGGAAAGGTATTTGTGGCAAACACAGTGATGGGAAGAGTGGAAGTTTCCAAGTTGTTTAGGAAAATATTCAAGACTTTGTAGCCTTAAGTCAGTTCCCTAAAGGCAGCAAATCAAACTCTTTAGATCACATGATTTAGAGTATGTAGAGACGACAGTAAAAACAACAGATGAATTACAGATAAAGCAAAGTGTGGTTACTATATTATTTATTAGAACAGAGCAAATCACTCACAGCAAATGCTCTTTGCTCAACAGATTTTATGCCTCTGGAATCACTGAACCAAGGAGTCCAAACAGTTCCTTGACAGCATTCGTTGATTTAAAATGTGTGATTTTTTCTTCTTTAAACCTATCCTAACCAGTTCCCAGACAGCTTGTTTAAAGGTAGTTCACTCAACTCACTTATACACAGCACAGTACATGAGAAAAAAAATAAATAAAAATAAA
>VXAV01005190.1:221742-233083 GCA_013399715.1 Alectura lathami
AAAAAAAAAAAAAAGTAAGCCCTATGTGGTAGGTGCAACACTGTCTCAGTGGTGAGGCTTTGTAGCACTGAAGAGAAGAAAGATAACCTGAACTAAAGGTTTCACATGTACTAACTATGCACGGTTGGATGTGCTAACTTCTTTATAAAGTTATTTTAGAAACTGAGAAAAACATGCATCTTTATTTGCAATCCAAGTTTAAAATCTCTTGTTATGCTGAAGTGGATACCTTACTTCATGGCTACACATCCAGGAGGCGGTAAGTATTCTCCAGGACACTGAACTAATCCTTCACTTCATCTTTCTCACTCATTTCACTTTTAGTGATCAGGAAGAAAATTGTCCCTCCCTAGTGGTAGGCTGAAGATGAAGACGCCTTGAGAGAAAGGTGTAGTAAAACCCAGTGGACACTGAATAGGTCCTTTATAAGAGTCTGGCAGATTCAATAGCGGATGAAAATAGCCCACAGACAAGTCTAATAATGGTAGATAGACAATGCGAAATTAGGGCTTGTCAAGAGTTCTCTCACTGAGTCTTCTCTTTCTTCTACAATCTTCTTCTGAGCATAGTATTTCCAGTTGAAAGGCAGCAGTTTTTTGTTTGTTTGTTGTACCCTAGAGATTAACCAGTAGAGATGAAACACCCACCAGCCACTGCCATAAAATAAAGCTAGAACAGTTTAAACTCAGAGAATTCTGAGAGTAGTGGATGTAAAGAATAATTGCTGTTTTCAACCTTCATCTGAATCTTCTGATGACAAAAGGAACCAAGATAACCCTGAAATTTGCTGGAAGGAAATAACAACAGAAAGGCTGTTATCCTGGTGTAGTTTTACACCTGAGCAGAAGCCAGGCACATAGGATTCCTTCCTTCTCTCTTTTTCCTGTCAGTACAACAAATGTGTGAATATTTCTAATTATTTACAAATAATCATCTATAAATAATACTGTAAGTCCTATTTACAAATAGTGAGTACAACATAGCTGTATATGAGACTTTGAGTTTACTGCTGAGTATCAGTAAATATATACTTACAGATTAACAGATGGATATCAGCATGAATTGTACGCTTTACTTCTGGCTTGCAGTGCCAACTCTAGAATATTAGTTTCTGAATAAGAAGCACAAATAAAAATATATCTGTTTGCAGTCTCAAAATGTAAAAATATTGTTTTAAAATACCTACACATACAAAACAACTCTTCATTTCCCCCCGTTCTTGCAGGAAAACCATACCAGACACCTAATTTTTCATGGGCATAAATTGAATTAAAATGGTTGAGTTTTCAGAATAAACCTGAACTCTTCCATTTTGTACTGTTTTTACCTAAAATAATCTGGTGAACAGCTAATGAGCCTAATGAGATTTGTGGTGTCACAACTTTTTAGTCTCGCTGCCCTTAGTGATCAGGCTCCTCTAGAAAGGCATCTCTGTGGGGAAAACAAACATCCGCTGGGACAGCCTGCAGAATAGAATAGGAATTTCATTATTTTATTGTCTCAGATGTCTTTCTGGTGCAATGGGAAGCAAATGTGTCTTTATAGAAATTACAAAATATGTTAAGAAAATCTATTCAAACTATGGGTCATTCAAAAAAAATTTGAAATAAAAATAAAACATATGCTAGAGTAATTAATGATATTGCAACTTGTTGCCAATATTACTTAAAGAAGGAAAATGGGAGCTCTGCGTGAAGCATTCACATTTTTGTATGATTTATTTAAACTATCAACACCTACCCACTTACCCTCTCAGTGTGTACTAAATTTCTTTAGACAGATGAATTGACTGAAGAAGGAGACAGGTCTGTGCTATCTGTTATGTCTTTACAATATCTTTTATGTCTTTAACAAACTTTATTTTTGCCCCACATTTTTCCAGCACTATATCATACTTGACAGTTTTTTTATTCCACAGCAAATATAATTCAATATAAATCAATTATTTGAGCATTTGGTGAACAATTAAAAAACCAACCAACCAACCGAAAAAAAACCTGACAACCGCTGGGTGAATCTTATGCAAATGGTGCTAGTTTGAGGACTCTGTTATGTCAAGAACCTCTTTGGTCTCTTCCAGAATTGAGTTGAGAGAAGAAAGCAAGCTGTGAACTGTTAGCTCAAATAATATCCTTAGCCTACTACTTTGCTCCAATGTATTAAGATCACAGAATAAAAATTGTCTTGGGGAAAAGGAAACTCGATAAAAGAAAAAAAAAAAAAGGAAGACCAAGAAAATGGTACACATATTTATAACCAGACAAGTAGGTGTATGGTATAACGCATTACGGTTTCACAAACAATCGATACAAATTATTGGATATAAAATTACTTTTTGATTACTACAGTGAAAACACAAGCTGCTCAATTCATCCCTCACACTACCATTGATTTTAGTCTACTTTTTCTATTACATTTTTAAAGCAGTTCGTGTCATTTCTTAAGTCTCCATTTTACAGTTAAACACTAGGCAAATGCATGAAGGATAAACCCAGGAAGTTTCAAGGGTGGAGAGTTCTAAATATTACTTTTCATCCTTTGATTTTCATGCTCTTTTACCACAGCTTGTTGAAGAATGAAATATTTTCATAGTCAGGCTACATATGGGAACTATGAGAATTTCCCTAACCTTTTAACCCCTCAATTTATTTCATGTTATTAGCCTTTACTGCTCTGCAGCAGCTTTTTATCATGCAGTACTTTGCTTCCTGCTGGTTCCCATAGAAATGGTCAGGTCATCTGTCAAATGACAGAGCAATATACTATTGTCATCTCTCAGAGCTGGTAAGTGGGTTCTTTTATTTTCCATTTGTCAAACTGTCAAACACTCAGCAACAAGCACAGTACTTCTGCCTCTCTTCTTTTCCTGAGAGGTGGAATAAGAAACTTGGGGATCAAGAAGAAGATGAACATTGGAATGAATCTTTGTTGTTCTTTCAACTTTTTATCAAGCAAATGAGTTTTGTGTGATATACAGATTTACCAGAGAGTTAGGATTTGATGTGGAATAGACTGATTTGAATAAGGTGTAGCACAAATTTGTCACAATCCAATACAGTAAGAACAGTGTATGCATCTCGTTACTTTCCCCATTATTTTGGTTGTTCTGGTATTTCCAGTCTGAGGCAGTTCTATTGTTTTCATTACTGAATATCTTTGTTTGGAACATATGTATAGCTGCATATCTATGAAAAAAAAAAAAATAGGTGCAGATGTATATACAATGAAAATGTTGATTCACACAGCATTGGAAACTGATCTTGCAATGAAATAGAATAACAGTTTAGCAGGCGTCAACACAATTTGCAGAGTGAAAATAAGAACTACTGCACACAGTTAAAGCAAGTGAATAATTTTGGTAGGCAGAATGTAGTTACTCAGAAAGTACCTAGGCTGTGACTCAGCAGCTCTTTTTCCAGTCACTGGGAACTCCATCTGCTATGACTTTTCAAATACAGTAAAGAGTAACTTGACAGCTTCTGTAGTCAGTTCCCTCAGGACCCTGAGAGGCACCTCATTTTACCTCGTAGACTAATGTATGCTCAGGGTCATCAGGTGCTCACAAACCTGATCATTTATTGCACTGGGAAAAACTTTGCTCTTCTCAATTCCTGCCTTAAGTTTCAAGGACTTGAGAGACAGGAGAGATCACGGAATCACAGAAAGGATGGAAGGGACCTCTGGAGGTCATCTAGTCCAAGTCACTTGCTCAAAGAGGGACACCTATAGCAGTTCACCCAGGACCATGTCCAGGTGGCTTTTCAAGATCTCTAAGGAAGAAGACTCTACTAACCCTCTGGGGAACCTGTTCCAGTGTTTCATCACTAGCACAATAAAGAATTACTTTCTGATATTTAGATGGAATCTCTTGTGTTCCAGCTCCATTGCCTCTTGCTCTACCACTGGGCATCACTGAAAAAAGAATGGCTTTGATTGTTTGTTTGTTTTCAGCCTCCCTTCAAGCATTTACAGACATTAACAAGATCTCCCTGAGCCTCCTCCTCTCCAGCCTGAACAACCCCAGATCTCTCAGCCTGTCTTCATGGAAGAGGTGCTCCAGTCCATTGACCATCTTGGTGGCCCTCTGTTGGACTTTTTCCAGTATGTCTATGTCTCTCATCTACTAGGGTTGCTCAGAACTGGACACAGTATTTCAGGTGTGTCCTCACCTGTGCTGAGAGGAAGGATCACCTCTCTTGACCTGCTGGCAATATTTTGCCTAAAGTATTATTAGTCTTCCTAGCATCAAGGCCACATTTCTGAATCACGTTCAGATCGGTGTCCGCCAGGTCACATAGGCTCTTTTCTGCTGGGCTGCAGCTGGGTGGCCCCCAGCATGTCCTAGTGCCTGGAGTTGTTACTCCCTACGTGCAGGATTCTGCACTTCTCCTTGTTGAACTCCATGAGATTCTTGTCAGCCCACATCTGCAGCCTGCCAGGGTCCATCTGGATGGCTGTGTGCCCTCTGGTGAGCCTGCCACTCCCTCAGCTACACGTTGACTGAGAATTTACTGAAGGTGCACTATATCTTGTAATCCAGACTGTTAATGCAGATATCAGACAGGTCTGGACCTAGCACAGATCTCTTGGATACTCTGCTCTTTACTGGCCTCCGGTTAGACTTTGTCACACTGATTGCTACCCTCTGGGCATTGCCACTCAGCCAGTACCTCAGCCTTCTCCATGTCTTTTGTCTCGAGCTCTCCCATCTTTTTAGAAGGGTTTCACTCTGTGTAGTTTTCCTTTCCTGGATAAGGTACCTGAAGAACCACTTCCTTTTTTTACCCAGTTCTCTGCATCCCTTGCCAAGTTCAGCTCCAACTGTGTTATGGCTTTCCTAATCCTATCCCTATACACCCATTTGTCTTCCTTATACTCTTCCCAGGCCACATGTCCCTGGTCCCACTGCCCACGCATTACTTTCTTACATTTCAGTTTGACTAGTGGGTCGTTACTCAACCATGCAAGCTTTCTTATTATAAGCTTTATTAAAACATATAAAATTAATCGCTACCTACCTTAACTTCTGATGTACAGGAATCAGAATATAATAATATTATCTGGAAATTAAAAAAAAAAAAAAAAAAAAAAAAAAAAAAAAAANAAAAAAAAAAAAAGAAAGAAAGAAAAAACAAAACATAAAAAAAGTTTTTAGCCAAGGTTGTGTTCTTAGTACTCATTATTTTCTTTCCTGCTTTTCCAAGTTTTTGTTGTTACATTTTAGTTAGAGTTGTAATCAGGTGGGTTTTTTTGTTTGTTTGTGTGTGTGTGCAAGCTTATTTGTGCTGAAGTTTTCAGTATTTCATCTAGTGTCTACACAAATCACCCACTATTACTCTTCAGGGTAAGCGAAAGTGAATGCATATAGATAATGTGAATTGAACACACATACAACTAAAAGTAAAAAGTTCATCACTATTTTCATTTCAGATTTTTTTTTTTTAATGCATAATTAATTATGAACTAAGTAACAAACTATTTTTCAGAAGAATGAAACACATCATATGGATTGTTAAAAGCATATCTTCTGTAGCACTCAAATGTGCTTTTGTTATAAACAATTTTCCATCTTGTTTTAAATAAGTTAATGTTGTATGTGACAGGGATGGGAATCAGTTTTAACAAAAAATAAAATGTTCTCAGTGTAACCAGAAGGGATGACAAAAGTAGTTATTTTATTAAAATCATTAGATGATTTCATGTAAAAAAATTGTCTTTCCTTGCTTTGTAATATCTCTTATTAGAGAAACATGTACAGATGGAGACATGACAGAAGAGAACACCAGATGACACCAAGATGAGTGGTGCAGTGGATACCCCTGAAGGAAGGGATGCCATCCAGAGGGACCTGGACAGGCTGGAAAAGTGGGCCCACCAGAACCTCATGAGGTTCAACAAGGCCAAGTGCAAGGCGTTGCACTTGGGTCGGGGCAATCCCAGGTGTGTGTACAGTCTGGGAGAAGAACTCCTTGAGAGCAGCCCAGCAGAGAAGGACTTGGGCGTTGTGATGGACGAAAAGCTGGCCATGAGCCGGCAGTGCGCTCTCGCAGCCAGGAAGGCCAATGGCATCCTGGGCTGCACCAAGAGAGGGGTGGCCAGCAGGGAGAGGGAGGTGATTGTCCCCCTCTGCTCTGCCCTTGGAAGGCCTAACCTGGAGTGCTGTGTCCAGGCCTGGGGCCCCCAGTACAGAGGGGATGTGGAGCTGTTGGTCCAGAGGAGGGCCACCAAAATGATCAGAGGGCTGGAGCACCTCTCCTGTGAGGAAAGGTTGGGGGAGTTGGGACTGTTCAGCTTGGAAAAGAGAAGGCTTTGGGGAGATATTCTTACAGGTAACCAGTACTTCAAGGGAGCTTTTAATCAAGAGGAAAACTGACTTTTTTGCAGAGGCAGATAGTGACAGGACAAAGATTTAAATTTAAAAATGGGAGATTTAGGTTAGATATTAGGAGGAAATTCTTACTGTGTGAGTGGTTAAACACTGGAAAAAGTTGCCCAGAGAAGCAGTGGATGCCGCACCCCTGGAGGCATTCAAGACCAGGTTGGAAGGGGACCTTGGCAACCTGGCTGAGTGGGTGGCAACAATGCCCATGGCAGGGGGGTTGGAACAGTGTAGGCTTTAAGGTCTCTTCCAACTGAAGCCATTCTGTGATTCTATGAGAACAAAGAAAATGCATGGATGTTGTGATAACAGGATTTATTGCAAAAGACTGAAAAATTCACCATTGTTTAATTTCATTAATGAGAAGCCTAAGGGAAGATGTGGTTATAGTCCTCTACTCAGAAGGTGAGCCTCAAAAAAGGAAAGATTCATCTGTTCCCTAATGGCTGCAGGGTGTGGAACAAAAGGCAACAGGCTTACATTACATCAGACAACACTAAATGGGTAGGTTTTATTATTTTAAGTCTAGTATACGAAATTTCATAACCAGGGTTAATTTGACACCCCTTTCCTGGAAATGTTGCATTCATCCCAGACAACTTTCCTGTAGACAACTTTCCTTTGTTACAACAAAGTACTGTCACTACTCTTGTCTGATGGATGAAGAATGAACCAGATGACATCCAGAACAGGCTTCTTGTGCTCTCTATTTTTTACCATTGAACCACAGGGAAGCTTATATACTGTGAAGTCAGTGAGAGGAAATCACCACTACTTTTGGGAATGTTGTCCATCCAAACTGTCATACGCTATTTGATCTTCCTTATGCTAAGAAAAGACACTGAGTTATTAATGAAGTACAGAATCTAAAGTGGCTTTTTTGTTACTCTATATTTGAGAAACTTGTGTTAGGATTTAACATAATATAACCCTGTAATTTGTGAAAATTTACTGTCATTAATACTTATTTTTGTCATTTTTCTCCATGTCAGTGGTATTCTCTAACTTATTTATTTCTTCTAGCATACTGAAGACAGGTACACATTCCGACTTCAACAACTGTACTACCTGGCTGTTTTTTTTGGTGGCATTATAGTTCAGTAAGATCTTCTTCATTCATAGTTTATACATTGTCTGCGTTTGTAAACAAAGAGAAACATCTTATTAATTAAAATCTCATTCGTTTCCTTTACAGTTTACTTTTGTGAATTTTTCAGGAAAATAAAATAATACAGAATTTTAGGGTGTCTGACATTACAGTCTCTTTAATAGGTGAAACACTAGCAGTGAATAAATGAATAGAAGAATACTTCTAAGAACATATAAATAATTGTCAGAATGAATCTAGCATTGGAAGATTGTTTATTAAAATGCTCAATAAATATTTAGAAAACATCTAGTAAGCAGGGAACATTCGCAGGTTTTTCTCTCTTTCTCAGACTAAATAATGGCATTTGTCATCATTTGGTCATTTAATTATTCCAACTGTTCCAATATTTGACTCAAAGTTGAGACAAGGAAATCTGTATTTTTCTCTGTCATTAGATTTAAAGTGATATGGGCCAGAAGTTAAAGTGAAGTGTTATTATTTCTTTCACATAAACAGAGTAACAAGTTACAATCAAAGGAAAGTGCTTTGCCTTACATCCAGTGCAATGTGAATGCTGTGTCACTTATCAGTTGTGTTGCCAGTTACTGTGTCAAGCTGCATATGCCTTTAGGAAACTGGCAACCATACTAAACAAATGGATGAAGTCAGCGCTGTAGAAAAAACTCATCCTTAGGAAAAACACAGGTCTATATTTTTCACATGTATGGGTTTGTGTGATAGCATTATATTCATTGTATTACTTGTTTCTCCTCTCTTGCATATGAATTTTCCAACCTTGAATGCTAGGTTCCCTACGTATATTTAATGAAACCTGCTAATAAATCTCCAAATCCCCTCACATAAGCAATCCTACTGCAGACTCATCTCTCTCTACCCAGACTTTACTAAATACAAAATAAGATTTGTGCTCTGACTGTGTTTGTTTTATCAGAAAGTATACTAGACCAACAGCTCCATGTCCCTCCTGCACTGAGGACTCCCCATCTGGACGCAACACTCCAGGTGGGGTCTCACCAGCACAGAGCAGAGGGGCAGGATCACCTCTCTTGCCCTGCTGGCCACGCTGCTTTGGATGCAGCCCAGGGTGTGGTTGTCTTTCTGGGCTGCAAGGGCACACTGCTGGCTCATGTCCACCTTGTCATCCACCAGTAGCCACAGATCCCTTTAGGCAGGGCTCTGCTCAATCCTCTCATTCCCCAGCTTGTATTGATAGCGGGGGTTGCCACCACCCAGGTAAAAGACCTTGCATTTCAATTTGTCTCAGCGTAGCATGCACAAAATTCAGAGTTTATAACTAATTTGTTCTGCTATTAAGTGAATGATAAAATGATTTGCATACTTAGATATGGAGCATCAGGCTCTTTAGGAATTATATGTAACATATTGTGTCCAAAGTCTGAGAGCTTCATTAAATGACATTTGTGGGAAAAATAAGACTGTACTTGGATCCTAGGAATTCCCTTACACAGGGAAGAGAAGATTGTGAGAAACTAGAATACTGCACAGTCACCCAAGAACTCAGGGCAATAAACTCACACTAATTCTGCACTATGTTTTACTTTTTTCTCTTCTCAACAAAGAATGCAGAGGTAACAGAACTAGAAAAGAGGTGACAATGCATGGCTTGGATATTGTTTTGATTAAAGCACTGAGAATTGTGTTTCATAATTACTCCTTGGCAGTGAATCTTTCTAAAGAATACAATTATATAAAACATCAGAGAAAAACACCCCATTTAAGCATATTATCTTTCAGATACATTTTGTCAAGTATTCAAATAATGGTGGTCATTACCTCTTCCAGACTACTGTTTAATGGCCAAACCAATGAAAGGCCACAGAAATGAAAGTCCTGGTAGAACGTCTGCATTACACAATTCAGGCCTTGAATGAGGCTGCAAAGCCTGCAGAACTGTGTTAAACATCTATCATTTCTAATGCAAAAACATTTTTCTAAACTGCTGTTGAAGAAAACTAGTGTGCTGGTGCTATGTTAGATGGCAGATTTTATTGCAGCTTACCTTCCCCAGACACTCACAGTCTATGAATACATTAGAGGACATTGATCCTAGCACTGCATCGAACAAAAATTGGTGATTGGAATGTTCCAAGATTACTGATTCCACTTATTGTTTTCCATCCACATGATTTGTCTGCTAGCAAGGGGATGATTGTGTTCTCAACCAGGATATACAGATAGAGTTATATTTGCCTTGTATTCACGAGTTCATCAGGATATGTGGCAAGTTCATCATATTTACTAGTATTACCCGTCAGGAAAGCTGATAAATTTCCAGGAATTCCCAGCAGCGTAGACAGGGTTATAAGTTTCAGAACATAGAATTTATAAACAGAAGACTTAATGAGTGAAGAATAAGATGGAATATTTGAGTCCCACAGTACAATGTTAACTAATGCACCTTGGGCTTTCTCTGTTCTCTCTAAAACCCATTTTAGAAAGAATAAGATCTGCACTTAGAAGCTTTGTCACTTCATAGAGTCATAGAATCATAGAATGGCTTGGATTGGAAGGGACTACTGAATTCCTCAGTTCAGCTTTTCACATACTACTGAAAGCCAACTTCCCATCATGAAGCTAAAAGTAACAGAAATACTCTTCAATTTTGTCTTTTTCTTACTAAATATAGTCATTATAACATATTGTATACCTTCCGAAATAATAAGTGTTCATCCCTTCATTACTTATCCTTTACTAAATGGTTATTTTTTGGCTGTTCTTGCCTGAATTATCCCTGAATGAGACCACAAATAAAATAAAACAGGGAGAGAGAGAGACAGGAAGACTGGAGAGATAAATTAGGGTTTGAGCTACAAAGATATTATGGGAGCACAGTTCAGATTTTTGAGACATCAGTTTTGTCTCAAATTTTATCAGTCTTCAAAATCAGAATTACTGGCTAAAAAGTTTTAAGTAGGAAAAGTAATCTTTTAGCTGATTTGTCCTTTTCTTTAATTTGGGAACTGAGCACTACGAATAGATTTTACGCACATGCCATTCCAATACAAAAAGGCAAAAAAAAATCTATGTAAAATTTTTCAACTACATGAAGAGGCAACAGAATCCTGATGCAGCCTGTTCAGTGGGAAAAACATTCACCAAACTCTTAGGAACTAAAACAAGTGGAAGAAAACAAAAGCCAGTCTTTTTCAATTGAGTGGAAATATTTTTAACTTTCAACACAAATCTCATTGATTTGACTCAATTATCTCTATCAATGAACTTTGCATTATTCTTTTGGGGTAAACTTAAATTCTCACTTCTGGTGATAAGAATCCCATAAAATCTATGATGATTAAGTGAAAATATACATATATATATATATTCTTACTATTCTATATGCAGGCTACCATACTACAATTTTCTTGAGTAAACTACTGGTGGATTACAAATCAAACAGAAAATTTGTCTATTTACTGGGCTAGGTAAGGAATTATTTCTTGCTTGTAACAAATAATTTGCTTTATTTTAGCTAGCAAAAGAAGTTTAAAATTCAATTAAAGTTGTTAATCATTAAAAAATTACTTGCTAACAGTGACCTAAATTGAAATTCTGACTGACTTGTGACAGAAATACATATTAAGATAAAAATATTTAACTATATAGATATTTGGCCTTGACTCAATCAACTGGAAACCTAAGTTTTATTGTTAATTGTCAATTGATGGTATTGTGTCCATGTAAGTCTCTATGTAATTCCATCAGTTCAAAAAAAAAAAAAATGTTTCAAGTTGCATACTGTAGTAGGAAAAACATTTTTTCACGTGTCAGCTAGTTGAATCAAATAAGCAGGTGTGAATATTTGGCATTTTCTCTGAAAAAGAAGACTAAAG
>VXAV01005192.1:30097-40281 GCA_013399715.1 Alectura lathami
GCTCCCCGGGCGCGGTGCGGGGCGGGGGCCGCCCTGGGTGCGCGGGGTGCTGCGGCCGGGCTCGTGTGCGGGCGGGTTTGTGTGGGAGCACGCATCAGTCATGCATCAGTGTGGTGATGCTCGCGGAAAACGAGGCGTGGGGGGGTGCGTTGCCCTTCCGCCGTGACTGCCTGAAGTTTGTGTGAACTTCGCCTTCAAAGAGCTCTTTAACTTCTTTTGATGGGAGATATATTAGCATTTATATGAATTATGGCAGGAATCTCATTAAAAGCGGTTTTGTAAGCTGAATTATGGACTTTTAGTAGGCAGCTTGCAGGATTCCTGACCAAAATGGTTGCTTATTAACTTTAAGGCACCTGTACGTTGTAAGCCTAGTGTCATGGTGTTGGAAAGCACGTTTGTCTGAGGATTTTTAAAGCTTTACTACTGCGCTTGTTAGAATATGTGGCATGAAGCAACAGCAATATTTTCTTCACAAATGCAATTTGAACACAGAGATAAAATTGAGTAAAAATCCACGTATACCTATGTAGTAGCAGAAAAAAAAGCAGAAATAGGTTACATGACTGGGATTTCAAAATGCCTATCAACTGACAGCTGGATGTACTTGCAGAGTAATTTAAATATTTTGAATGACTTCAACAATTTTCCTTCTTACAAAAAATAGATCTTAAGGGGAGTATGAAAAGTGGGTTTGGCTGTTGAAGGAAGAACCTCTCCCATAACCCAGCAGGAACACTGCGTTCTCCAAGCCTTGCTGTCACGTGCAGGAGGGCACGGCGCTGCCCGCTGTGGGCATGGCGCTCGCTCTGCAAAAGGGGTAGGAAGCGGCTGCCGGCAGCTGGGCACCAGGAGATGCGCTCGGGACCAGGCGTCACATGGCAGCTGGGTTACCTTGCTCAGAAGGGTGCTCAGGGGTATGGTAGGCCCCAATACGGCTGTGTTGGAATAAGGAATTTGGTCTTTCTATGGAAGTAATTGGGGTTTATACAAGTATTAGATACCACGCGCATACTTAGTTTTGCTTATGGAATACTTACGAACGTGGCTTGCATGCATTGCATTGGTTCCACATCTAATTCTAACGTGAAGCAAAAGCTCTGTGCAAAGTCTGAGTGTCTTGACACTGTTTGTAAATTGCAGTTGTTTTCTTAACTGTTTGATATTCAGGTTGTATATCTGCTTTTTGAACATAGAAATGAAGTTGACTTCTGAAAAGTGTGCAAAACTGTTACTAAGTAAACAGTGTTCGCTTGTCTAGGGAGGGCAACATGCTAATGTCGCAGTTTTCCTATTTGAATTGTTTAAAAGAAACGAAGCAGGCTTTGGGGTTTCATCCTCTAAAGGTGCTGCTGTATGAGTGCATGTGCAGTGCTCAGGTCATTCACCAGTTTCGCTTCCTTTAAACCTCTTTATGAGGATTTGACTGTTTAGAATTTTTCTTCCTAAAGCCGTACCAAATTTCTTGCTATTTTAAAAGTTACAAGCACACAGTATCTTACATTCCCATGTCCTTTCCTTCAATATGTGGATAAGAATTTATATTTGTTTACTGCCTTCTCAACATCCAAGTTGGGGCGGTTGAGATCCAGCTGATACCTTGGCAAGTATAAGTATAACTAACTGTACCCCTTTCCAAGCATTGTGCTGGAAAGTTTGAACTTAAAGTTTTTCAACATTTCAACGTTAGTAAATAATAGCAATTGGAATGGTATAACAGTAGATGGATGAAACTGCTTTACTATCTACCAAGCCTTTATATTTAGTCCTTGTAACTTCAAACCAGTAACTTCACCAGTTCTTTTATCTTGGAATTGTTGAACATTTTTTTTGGATAGAATTTTCACATAAGTCCTCAGTTATGCTCATAAACCACCAGATTTTACCAGGAACAAGTTATGCATTGATTTACTCAGTGATAAATCCTGTGCTATTCAGAAGACTATAAAATACCTAGAAAAATATTCTCAGGTATGGTATTGGAAGGTTTTTTATTGTCGTGAAAAATATAGCTATTATATCTTAATTTTATTAAGATAAATACATTGTAAATGACAAATGAAGCGTCAAACTGAAAAGGAGAAGGAAGAGAAATATGGTTAGCTGTTGCTTTTAAATCATTGTGGCACTAATTGTGGAAAACAAACAAACAAACGAACAAACAAAAAACAGCCTGGAAAGTAGACCAGGGAAAAAATGTGTAAAGAATTCTTAGCCATTGAAAATATCTTGCTCAAACTTTACTTAATACTTTATTTTAGGTAAGTAACAGTCTAGGGTGAAGTTATTTTTAAGAGAGCACAAGTCTACTGAAGTCGAGCTTTTAGTCTACTTTAGTGGATTTAGGATTTTGGAGCTTGGAACAACCGTCTCACAGAATAGTGTATTTAGGGGTGATAAAGGATGCTGTGGGTCTTGACTACTTTAGGTGATTTTTCCATGTGTTATATATATATATTAATTTTAAGACTGGAATATAATTTACAACATCTCCAAGAAATTAAGAATATATTTTGAAATTCATCAACTTTGTTAGAATAAAACTTAATTTTTCAAAACTCTTTATTCTGCAATAAACAGTAGTATTTCCCATCAATCTGAAATCAGTTTGGAAAAGTTATTTGCCTTTTACTTCGTTCTGGCATATGTTACAATGGAATTGCTTTCATAAATTAAGTTGGCAGAAGATAAATTCAGTGGAATACACTGACATCTCATTTAAAGAGGTGCATCGTAAATCTGTTTTCTCTAAAGTTTAAATACCCTAGGACTGAATTTGGATGAGACACCTGATCCTGACGGTTAGGTTGATGACGAGAAAGAAAATGTAAGTGATGGACACTTTTTTGTTAGCATTTCATTCTAAGTCTGTCTGTGAGTATAGTGTAATTTTTTAACCTGCTGTCTTTTGTCAGCTGTGGTGTTCTGTATGTGTGGGGATAGGTCTTTTTTTTTTTTTTTTTTTTTTTTTAAGTTATCAAGCCGAGATAAGGTAGCAAAGTTGCTGTCTTCAGTGACATTGTGCACTCGCTGATTTTATTTTACTTGAACTTCAGTTTGGACAGTGCGAGAATGTGTTTGCTTTGGGGGATTGGAAGAGACTGTAAGCATTTCTGCTTTATATTTGTCTAGATACTGCCTGTTCTGCATTTGATTTCAGCTAACCATGTTAAATTGCACAGGCTGCGATTTCCCTTTGTCATTGAACGTAAAGCTCAGTATGGCTTCTTCCACCACATTGCAATCAGAGACTTATTTTTGTTCTGTAGTTAATTACAGATTTCATGCACAACAATAAGGCTTCTGGAGAAGGAATTCTTTCTGATGGTCAGGAATAGTGAATAAAATACTTGGTATCGCAGAGCCTTCCTAGGTGTCTGTCACAAACACATAGACACGCACAAAGTTTTTTTTAAAGCACTAAAATGCAGAAACTGCTTGAGTCAGCAGCCACATCCAGATTCTGTGAAACAAGGTTATGAATTTGAGCAATTAAGCGTGACAAAAAGCCAATTTTACTGCCTTGATGTAATATGCTTCCAATATTTGTTTGGATACACATAGACTTCAAATTGTTTTCTTCTTTTGGGTATAAATAGTATACCTCTAAATCCCAAGAGCTTTTGAAATCCTCTTGCTTTGCGTTTGCACCTACAGTTTTTATTTGCATATTGTATTCTCAGTAAAAGCAAACACCAATAATTTCTTCAGCATAGTATTCCAGGACTTGAGCATTTATTCATTTATGTACCTATATTTTAGCAGAAATTATTAAAAACAGAAGAACTGGGTATTTTGGAATTAATACCAGACTCATTTTTCAACTATTTTTTAATATAAACTTAGTATTTTATTGAAAATGCTTAGAAATCCAACCAACCATTTCATGCTGAAGGCCAGAGGATCCAATTTTTTAAATTTGATATTAAATCATTTTCAACAGGTTTCCTATCAAGTAATTATTGTGAATTTAATTGTGTAGAGAAGGGGATGGAAGTAACCAGATGTAAATCTTGCACTAACAATTAATGGACCAACCTGAACTTGAACACAGCTTTAGCAGAGGTTATGAAATCACAGCTTGTGCCTCAGAGTCTGATGGAAAATGCTTAAGAGCAACTTCTCACCCTTTCCAATTGGAGATTGTCCTGTGGTGCTTTCTGGGAAAGAGCTCGCGGCATTCTAGTTTAGATATTTTCCTTATTAAAGCTGAACTTTCTGATTTCATGAATAATAGTATTTCAGGAGTGAGGTTTGAACCTTTTTCAGATAAGTAAATTGTAGCTTATGTGAAGATTTGTTTCTGGGTACTAAGTGACCTGAATCTAATGGCTCTCCACTTGAGAAGTAAAAAAAATATATGGACTAAATTAAATGAGAGGCATACGTGGCACATCCTTGCTGCTTGTTTGAAAAGTTATTTTTCTGCTGCTGAGAATTTGAATGTGGTGCTTTAAGAAAAATAGCATCATTTTTAGTGAATAATGTTGCTTAGGATGAGATGCTCTATCTTGGAAGAACCACTGCCACGCTGGAGGCCGTCTTCTATGACTATGACATTTAGATACTCCCTAATGGAGTATCGTACCTCTGTCCTTTTGTCCTATTTTACATTTCTTGCATGTTTTTGTGTTAGCATCAGGTGTTCACCTTTTAAAAATTATTCCAGTCTCCCAGCGCAATGTGTCCTGTGTTACTGTAGTCCTGATGACCCTGGTTCAGCTCAGGCCTCTGATGTGTCGTACATGACCCAGACTTTTAATGCATGGCACCAGCAAGTAATGTGTATGAAAGGAAGAGATATATTTTTCAGATGAATTTTTCAGACATGTAGGCAGGAAAGTTTGATCCTTGGTTGTGATACAGAGGAACCTCAAACTATTCATTTCTTGTTAGAATATTTTGCAAGACTAGATTTAAAATGAATATCATCTTATGTTTTCATTTGATGACTGTTTGATATTTTCAGAACATGTATTTATTAATAGGGTCCGTATGGTGAACAGTGGCATGATTTCCCATCTTTCATCTTGCCAGTTAAGCAAGCACCACAAGAGGCCATAGCCCTAAGCTTGTCTTGAGAGTTACCAGGAAAAATGGGATACTGCAGCCTTTGCCAAGAAGCAAAATCATCTGAAAACTGGATCTCATTTCAAAGAAGATTTCCCAGTATCAGCAGAGTCAAAAATCCAACCATGGCAGACTGGGTGGCCTTTCAACCAACAGAGAGGCCAATGGGAATCAATTCCATTCTGACTTTCATATTTGAAGGTATGAGCTTTTTCCTTCGTGCTAGTTGAGCAAGCACCGAACAAAATTCCATTCTAATGCTTGAAGAAGGTACTCAGTGACTGGAGAAAAATGCTTATGGAAGGGGCAACTTTTCCATGTCGTTGAGTCCTCCTCTAATCTCCAAAACATCTGTTGCAAGTGCTAGTCCTAAAGATGATCATTCCCTAATGTTTGAAAACTGTCAATAAGGGAAGTTCCAGTAACACCGTAGACTAACCATGCTTAACTGTCTTTACTGTCTTGAGAAGTTTTTTTGTTAGATGAATGAACACCTCCTGTGTGACAGATCAGGTTAGTGTTTCATGTTCTCAGCAGACGTGAAGAAAAAAGGATTCCATTTTCTCTGCAGCAGTCTCTTATGATGGCTACTTAGATTGAGACCTCAAGTTTGTCACACATTCCTGAATTTTGATTCAACTCTTCCTAGTCATCATTTGGTTTGGGAGCTTTTGCTTTTTATCTTAGACATGTTTCTTGAATATCTTGTGTTTTATCAAAAATATTGAAGTACTGATTGGGTGCCAAAAAGTGGCTATAATCAATGAATATAGTCAAGATTACATAATGATTATTGTATGACATTTTTAGACACTTGACACTGTGGTTCTCATAGCTGACTTGAGATCTCTAATTCACCTGTTGGACTTCTTTATGAGGCAGAGGTTATTCATCACAATAGTGATGAAATGGAAATGCTTCTACAGTTTTGGGAGATAGGGGAAAAACCTATGGAAAATGATCCAAATCTATACCAGAAAGTTCTGTCCATTTCTGTTTAGGTAATGAATAATGGCTGTTCTTATTTTCTACAAGTTTATAGCACTACAGAGGAGCCAAGGGCATTGTGTCCATTAAGATAACGGAAGACAAAGATGGATGAGGGATCTGAGATTCTTATGAGGAAATAACTTTAAAAAAGCATGCAGCATGTATACGTTTAATTCCCCAAGTATTGCTGTCTGTGAAGCATAAAGACAGTGAAATCTTGAGGGGGCTACGGATGGGTTAGGTGATTAAAAAATCTTTTTAATTATTTCAGCAATTTAACAAATTTTAGGTATATTTTAAGAAAACTGGGAACATGACCGGAAGGAAAGGAACAGCATTACTACTTCAGCATTTCATTTTGGCATTTTAAAAGGAATCATCCATTTTTTTCCTACTTAGAAATTTCCTTTTTAGTTTCCTGCATGAAGGAGAACTACAAAAATAAATTTGATTTGAGTTAGTAGCAGATGTTTCATTTGATCTTTCAACATTACAGACAGTAGACTGTATTTTTCTTTAAAGGAACAGATTTTAAGTTTTTCTTGGCGGTAACAGCACTGATCTTCTCCACATCTGCAGTGAGTAAGACGTGAAGAAATGGGCTTTAATTACACATGGAAAAATTTAGGTATTAGGAAGTCTTGCTGTTAGGAAGAGTACTTGATTCTTAATTAGATGGACTGGAATATTGTGGGATTTCTGTCACTGGAAGCTTTTTAGGAAAGTTTCAGAAATTAGATATCAGAAAAATGCAGCTATATGATTTTATATGTAAAGACATAGCGTAGAATTAATTTATAAACAAAAAAAAATTGTTCTCATTCCTGTGTATTCCTTCTACTGAAGCAGAAAGTCTCAAAAACCAAACTAACTTCCCATTCAGTAGACAGATCTCTAGTATGTATTTCTCATGATAGTAAGTTTACCAAGTTCTGAATCAGACCCCTCCCTATTTTCACACAAGTGTGAGGGAAGGCAATCAATTAATATTATAACTTTTTTTCACAAAAAAAAAATAAAAATAAAAATAAATAAATTCTGAGACTACTGGCCTGGCCTGCCGCAAAGTTCTGGTAAAATCTTGGATCTTCCCTTGGGCCAATTTTTCTTTGAGGTACAGTGCAACAGGAGGTGTGCATATGACAAGGTTACCCACCTGGTGGACAAAGGAAATGAAATGGATGTGAGTTTTTTTGGATTTTAGCAAAGCTTTTGACACTCATACAGAATGTCTGGTGTACAGCTAGACAAGTGTGGTGGGTGAACAATTGGCTGATATGCTGAGCCCCGTCATGTGAGCAGGGTTACATCAGGCTGGCAGCCAGTTACTGGTGGGTTTCCCCAGGACCAAGTTTTAGGGTCCTTCAAGGTATTTATAAATGACCTGGGCACAGGAGCTGAGTGCACAGGAAGTCAGTGCAAGATACTAGGTGATACTGAAGTCCAAGGGGCGTTTAGGCACTGCTCTCAGACATGGGGTTTGATGTGATTTCTGATGAAACTTTTACATAGTTGTTGAAAAAATATGTTTCTATTTATGGAAGCGCTGAATAATCCTCTTGGTAAGTGGCAAAACACTTAAAAATGGAAACGTTTAGAGAGTTGGTTCCATATAAACTCTTATAACATCCGTATTACATACAAGGCCTTCACTTATTCTTTTATTCTTGTGGTTAGGGAGTAAAATACAAATACATAATTTAAACAAACAAAGCTTTTGTGAATGTATTTGCTTTATTTTCTTGAATGTGATTTTTTTCTTATGACAACTGCACAGACTTTCCCATCTTCTATTAATGACTTAACATTAAGGTTTATGAATAAAAACCAGATTACACAGAACATATTAGAGCAGAAGACTTAATTTTACTCTTCAAGAAATATAAGAGTGCCTTGGGGCCAGAGAGGCTCTGTTGTGCTATTTCATATGTTGTAGTCTGCACTTTCCTTATAGGAATCAACAGTCCCCGTGCAAAAGTCTGTGCATGAGGAAGCAATAGAAATAAAAAGAACGTGTTCCTAACCAGTCAGTGTTCACAGTTTATCCTTGTCTGGGGAATTGTTGTCCACAAACTGGAACTGAACTTGCTTGACTCGGTGTAGGTGTTGTGGGAAGGACAAGCATGGTGGACTTTTCCCTCTTTTTTAAGCTTCTAGAGCTAGTGTATAGTTTGCCATAGGATGGAAATCTGGGATCAGATATGTGAGGACAGTACTCTACCAGCTGCGGAAAACAAATATCACATCTTTCCCAAAGTTGCAGAGGGCACTGTGCTCCAGACTCCTCCACGGTATGACATAAACACTTGTTGTGGCTAAGTATAATTTTTCTAATTGGCTTTTACCAATCAGCGGTAATCAAACAGACATTAGCAAAATATACTGCTCTTCTTAGAAATGACATAGTTTTGAATCAAGCAGAGCTACTCAAAGAAAACTACATTTGGAGTAGAATGTCAAAAAAACAATATAGAAATGCTATATACTCTGTCATATCTGTATTAAAGAAGTAGTTGCCAAGATACTGGTTACTCGCAGACATTTCAAACTTCAACAGATTTATGAAGAATTTAATATTTTCGTATGCTTCAGTGTAAAACCATCTGTCGCAGTGACAGAACAAAGTGTTGAGAACAAGAGCAAACGTATGTTTGTGGAAGTACTCCACGAAATGTTAACAAGAAAGACACGAGGTACACAGCAGTGTCTTGTAACAAATGGGAAAGGAAAATGAGAAACATGGCAGTCATATTCAATATTTACAATTATGATTTCTTTTCTAAATTCTCTTTGTGTTGAAGTGTTAAGAAATAATTCTGTCAATACAGATGGTGAAGGAGACAGGAATTCTATGTACAACACCTCTACCTGTTGTAGTTTTTTCCACTTCTTTCTTTTCTAATAGTTTTAATCTTCTTTGTGGCAAAAGCCATGTATTTGTTATACCTTATGTAGTGTTTCATAAATCTGTGGACTTCTTAGAGCAAATTATACAGCCTCCAACACTCATAGGAGCTGAACTTTACTAGTACCTTCCTCCCATCGCCCTGTTCAGGACAATTTTTTATTCATGACTGCACAAAAGAATGAATCACATTATAGTATGTGAAGTTAGAAGGTGATACAGAGTGACTTTTAACCTGTCATAGCCCAAATATGGGGCACAGTGGGCTAGTAAGGAATATAAAGGCATTAGAGAGTAAAAATGGTGCAGATATATTAAAAAGAAGGCAAATGTTCAAGAAAAGTTACTTTTAATCTTTTGACAGTGGTATTGCAACAAGCAAAACCTAGATCTAAAGAATCTATATGGTTGGATTTTTTGTAATAATGTATAAAGGATATATTTTACAGTGATTCTGTTATCTTCAGGTCTTCATTCTCTGTACAGCTTGAGTGACTGGGAGAAAGGATTGAATTAAATTGAGCCCTAGTATCACTATGAATTTTCTAGGAAGGGTTTTTTACATTTTAAAATGATAGACACCAAAAAGATGCGTGCTGAAGAGTTATAGAGCATGTTACGGTGATTCCCTCCCCCATTCAGGTAAGAAATATTGATCTCTTAGCAGGATGCACAGTTCCATGGGCCAGTTATGCATTTTATATTTGTAAAATTCTACTTTGATATCGGAAAGAGCAGACCTTATTTTTGTATGAGTTTAAAGCTGTAGTATAATAATCTGTTTAAGTTCTTAATGAGATCTATAAGCTCAGAGGAGGAGGTGGGAATGCAAAATATACTAGCAATACCTCCTGAGTTAACACACAACAAAAGTATTCTGGTACTGGCAATACTGTCGTATTCTTCTGTTAACTGGTAATGTTCAGTTCATTTCATTTTTAGTCAAAGATTTGAATGCNTCAATACTGAGAAGTAAATAGTTAAAAACACACAAATTTATCAGAACAGTCAAATCATACCATGTAAATTGCCAAGTGCTTCCTTTGCTAAATAAAGACAAAGAACAACCCAGAGAGAAATGCAGCACCTCAGTCAGACCTGAGCTTGTTTAATATCTATATGGGCTTTGGTGGAGCATGGCACTGGGTGCCAGGTAGTTCAGATGGTGGTGTGTGGAACTGTCCTAGAAGAAAATCTGGGACGCCCCATAAATTTTATC
>VXAV01005192.1:44007-61128 GCA_013399715.1 Alectura lathami
AAAAAGGATAAGAGGACATCTGGTCCACCCTAGTGTGTTAATTCTTTTGTTTTTTTGGGGGGGGGGTTACTATTTCATGAATCTCAGCAGCACTTAGTTTCCATAACATTGTAATGCTCCAAGGCCTGCAGCAGAAACACATGCATTCTTCCATCTGGACATCACTCATTGGATTCCGTGTGAATGCTAAAGCAAGTTAGCAGATTGCCAATTAGGTGAAAAATATCCAGCATCTGGAAATACCCAAAGCAGGTAGAAGCAGGCCATCTGAATATTTTATGCTCTTTGAAAAAATGATGACTGGGAAGTGATTTCTCCAGTATACATATACTCAAGATTTAATATTTTCTTCCTTCGGTAATATTTTTTGTAGAACTTTCTGCTTAACTGTTCAGAGCTTACAGCTTACCTAATAAGAAACAGTCAGGTGGCATCTAAATGTATGTGAGACTTTAAATAAATCCAAAATTGGGCAGTTAAAAGTTATTGGAAACATTAAGATCAATAACTCAAGTTCAAGGTCAGCAATTTCCTAAGCAATTTTCGTAGTTCTGTGATAGCTATTTTGCAGTTAGGCAAACCAATGTTCAGTATTTTATTGTGTATGTGTACTAGAAAATTAATAATTCTCAAGAGTCTTTGGGTTTTGTCCTCTGTTTTCTTGCCCAAGACATCACTTTTAATTATAGTCTCTGCAACTTGTTTTTTTCTTAAGTCATGTCACGTAATCTGAGGGCATGCTACAGATATCCTGAACACTTAAAAAAATCTCACTTGCAAAATTTTTAACTTGTAGGCATTATTATTACTCAGGAGGTTATTATTCAGTCTCACTAAGGAAAAGTTGACTTCATTAGTGAACACGTTGAACGTACAAATTCACACCTACTTCTCAAATTCTGCAAAATAGTCATGTTTGATTACAGTAGGAAATTGGGCACAGCAGCTGCTTCCTGAAAATCAGTGTTAGAAGTCCTAGATCATTGCAGAGAGTTTTTTAATATCAAAGTGTCTCATGTCATTTACAAAGCCAATCTATTTAAAGACTTTTCCATGAAATTAAATTAATTGTCATGGGGTTGGTACAGCTTTAAAAACTTAACATCTGTAGCCTTATATCACAAAAAGATGTGGGTCTTTTCCGCATGAAAATTTGACCTATATACGAGAATAAACTGGCATAATGCAGGGAGGGGAGACGAGGGAGGAGGTTGGCTGTAGCAAACCTTTCAAGTGTTGCACAAGCCATGAAAATCTGTGGGGCTGCTGCAAGGTAGATAACCTGTGCAAATTAATTTGTCTACTGTGACTCCTATGATGTATAATTTGTTTAACATTGCAAGTGTCCCACATTCTGGAGGCAAGGACTTTTTTAAAGTATCTCATCTGAAAGTCTCCTCTATCCCCTGAAATACTTACTTAAAAGTAATATACCATAAATAGTATGAAAGTTCTCTTCATTATGATTATTTTTAGAAAAACTTCATCCTCAGTATAGTTTGTAATGTTGAAAGAAAAACCCTCTGTAGTTCACCATTTAAAATTATTTTCCTTCTGCCAGGTCCATGTTCCACCATCACCCAGAGGTTTCTAGGGTACACACCATACCTGAGAGTTGGTTATTCTAGCTTCCTTGGAACACTTCTGAAAAGTAAAGACGGACCTTACATTGTTACTCAAATCCCCCTCTGCTTTTTTTTTCAGCCTGTTAATCAACTACCACAGAGTGCACGCCTAGTGCATACCTAGCGTTGCAGACGTTCTGTGCAGGATAACCTCACTGACTGCCGTATGTCATGTGAGGAAAAGGCTGTGGCATTTCTGAGTGCTGGCAGCTTTCACAAGAGTGGTTGAGTCATGGCGTTTTTCAACTAATGATGGGTTCACAGAATGAGTAAGCATGCAGCATCCTTACAGTTGTATGGCATAATGAAGGATCTTGTTTTTACAAGAGAATGAATTGGAATTTTGAAATTATGCAGTTACTGTGGCATGTATTTTTTAGATAAAATTGAAAAGCCACTTTATTTCTCCATGCTTCCATTTTGCTCTGTAACTGGGATAATAATTTTTATCCTAATTCCTTTTTATCCTAACTTCTCTACTTGCCCATTTTGCAAAGGCTACTTTCAAAAGTTACTGCTTTGTCACATTCTTTTTTGGGCTTAGTAAGAGGTAAAGTTACAGAGAAGATAAAAAGCATTTAAAACATGACACTCACGTAGCAAAGCAATTCCGTTTCCCTTCAGATTGTTTGAACCACAGTTATGATGGGTGGCTAAGTAGTCTCTCTTCTGTGTTTCCATGGTAGGCAGAGGAGTGGTTTCGTAAAGTTTTCTATTTGTCTTGTTGTCTTCTCCTCTGAGGCACCTCTGTGCATTGCTTCAAGGAAAAGTAGGCTTATTTTGTTGAGCTTCATAAATGGTAATTCAGCAGTTAAGCAGTTCTGATGCCTAATGCTATGGGAATGACGGAGAGGTGTTGCTTGTTTTTTTTTTTTTTTTCTGTTTGCTTTTTTTTGTGTTTTGTTTTCATTGATTGGTTATGGTTTTTTTTGTCTTTTTTAAAGACGTGTTTTGTATTGACGTAAACAAGTAGACCTCATAAAAATAAGAGTTAATAATACAGTGTTTCGGATTATGTGCTTAGCTTCCACCTGCTTAGAGCTCTAATCACTTGCAACTGACCAACAGCTTGATTACACCCATTCAAACCTCTTAGAGTAATAATGTCCTTTACATTGAGAATAATCAATCACTGGAACAACCTGAACAGAGACATGGTAGAATTCCCTTTGCTGGATGTTTTCAAGTTGTGAATGTACAGAGTGCTAGACAATCTCCTCTAGGCTCTCTTCTCCCACTAATGGTTGACTGAGAAAGCAGAAGGCATGCACCCCTAGTGCAAGGGAGGTGGGAAAACTGGAAAACTGAGATGGGAGAAGAAAAAAGTGGACCATGGGGAAATGATACTGCAGGATGAACCTGTCATGGATAGCACAGAGGGTACAGTGCAGAGGAATCCTAGCAAAGCCAGGTGCTAGAAAGGAAAGAGAGTATGGATATCCCCAGAACGCAGGGGGAAGGTAAGGGTGTCTGTGAGGGAGGGAGAGCTGGGACATAGAAGTCCAGAAGCCTCTTATGGGAGAAACAGAAGCATGGGAGGACAAAAGAGCTGCAGCGTCTGCAGCAGCAGAGAGTGACCTCGGGGTATTGAAGAGTGTGCGGCAGGTATGGGTTGACATGAGTGTGAGTGCTAAGCATTTATAGGTACTTATTGCTTTAAACTGAATCCACTTATATCCTGTGCAGATAATTAAGACAATCTAATTAGCTTTATTCTTATAATAACCACAGAAATACACCTTTTTTTTTTGGCTTATACTGCGTGGGTGCAGAAGCAACTATTACAATTAGAACTGTTAAAATAAACACACTATAGTTCATTTTCTATGAGTTATCATGTCGAGGACAGTCTTGTGTGTCACAGTTCCTCAATATACTTCACTTGGCTTTCTCTTCAGCAGCATATTTGCAGGATTATTAATTTAATTAAGATTGATTGCAAAATCTCAAGATGGGGAAACTATTCCTTTTAAACAAGGCTTGTAAATACAGGGAACATTTCTTAGTTCTGGCTTCTGAGGCACAAATGGCTCACTAAAAGTCATGAGGAGACACAGCAACTGCAACTATCACATAACCCATCCTCCATCTCCTGAGATGTAGGCACCTCGGTGATTTTAGGCCTGACTGAACTAAGAAAAGCTTAGCCCTTATTCAGGTACTATACTTGCCTGTACTATCTGCTAGATAGAAAGTTGAATCCACAGACAGCTAATGGCAATTGAAACAGGAAACCAATTACCTGACATAATTGGGTTACTTCTGTTGCTTCTGATGCCTGGCACAGAAGAGCACAGACAGTTGATAGATTGCCAAGCGCAGTGGTAATGTAAATATAAGTAAGTGAGATGGCTGAAGACAGACCTAGGCAGCCACTGCTCCGATATTTTTTTTTTTTGTCTCATTGATATACTTCTGAGTTATAACCACTGCATAGCAGAAAACATAGGAAAAGAAAATGGTTTTCCAGCACTACTTGTTCAGTCATTTCAGTTGTATGTAAAATGCCATTATACATGGCACCATCTTAATTGTTCTTGATGCAAGAAGTATGGTTATTTCACATTCTGTCGCAAAGTGGACTTCATCTGAATTTGATGAGTGTGTTCAAATAAAAAGTACAACACAGTCCACCAAAATTCTGGACAATGACAATTTCATTAGCTTAATGAATTTTCTTTTATTTGGAAATTGTACTAAGGTGGGATGAGATGTTGAGCTGCAGATGTTTCCACTGATTTGTGGAAGGCATCTAAGTGAAACCCCTTCCTCCTGAGATTTTGTCATACCTTGCTATAATTAGGTGAGAAAAATGGAGAGTAGTGTATTGGACCCGTGAGTATTGGTATTGCTGCCAGTGAGTTGTGCAAGCATTGTGTTAAGGAGTATAGTGTTATATGAGGGGGAAAAAGAAAAAGTCTTCTTAACTTTGAGACTTACTGTCATTTCAGCTGGGTGCATTGTTTTCACTGTGCACTATTAAGTACCTGCTGAGTCTGGCCCCCATGGGTAGCTGCAGCAATGCCTGTATGGACCGTAGGCACCTTTCAGGGGGCTGTGAAGCTCAAGTGTTTTCAAAGCACTTTGAAAAGTGCTATCTTAAAAGGATATTATGTGTGTGTGAAATACTGCTGTTCCTGCTGAAGCTTGGACAAACTATAAACCTTTGTGGCGGCAGAAAATTACTGAGTGCTGCATAAGCTGTTCAAGTGCTGCTTTACCAAATCAAAGATACTGTGCTCAAGCACTATAAAAAAGAGAACTCCCACAGTGAGAGACAGCTTGCTACAATGGCATTCAATTCAAGGTCATACATAACGTCAGTCACGGGAGGAAAAAAGCCAAATTAAGCATTTTTAGCAGTGCAAATCTATTGAGAAATAACGTTAAGGGTGTGAAGATACTGGGAATGGAAACAGTAAAATCCATGTAGCAGAACAGTTGTGTAAGCAATGTTACAGAAATGGGCATCAATATGCTGGCATTTACATTTTGTATATCACTGGCTGAAAACAGTTTCCTGGCACGATCTTGCTTTCACATGGCTTTCCAGCATCTCATCTTTGTTATTACAGCTCTTAACTGCACGCTACCTAGACTGAAGAAAAATGTATAAATTAGATAAGTGTACTTTGCATAAATTAGATATAAATTGTGAAATGAATGGGAAGGTCATTAGCAGTCACAGTGCTGATTTCGTGATGGGAGCTGTTTGATTTTTTTTTTTCTTGGGCAACTGGCATTCAGAATTATTGACATCGCATGTATGATAATTCGTAAGAATCGGCAACCTTTATACAAAAATACTCTAGGGACTGTATTTCTCCTGTATTGATTCTATTTTAGGAGAATTCATACATTTTGAAATTGTGAATGCTATCTCCTTTGCCTGTTTCTGAGGAAATGTTTGTGTCTGGGGAAAAAAAAAAAAAAAAAAGGAAAGAATTGAGGTAATTTTGTCGTTCCGCATTGGATACTGAAGCTTGAAGAAAAGATTGAAGGCTTTGAATTTTAATATCTTTACATGATGTTAAGCTGTAAATATTGAGTGATTTTTAGCACAAGGTAATGTTGGTCAAGGAATATACACAGTAGAATTGTTGCTTTTACTGTATAAAATCTTGGTAAATTAATAAGACGTGCCAGTAAAGAAAGGCACGCCATTTAGAGCTTGTGCAATTAAGCAGACATTAGAAAGATGTGTGACCATGCCTGTCAGTCCGCATGGGATGGTTTTGTCTTTCCAAGTCCGATTTCATGCTGATCTTTGTTTCATGGTGTTTGTCACCCCAGCAGCCTGAAGCCAGCCAAGCCACCACGCAGCACAGGAATGTAGGAACCACGTCTCTGAGGAACTGAGCTCATGATTCAAGATCCTGACATGAGCTGACGCTCCTGAGAAACTATCCTCTGTGACTTCTGTCCAGGTTCATTTCCCTTCCCTATAAACACATGACCTGGTGCTGTTCTGAGCTACTTCACTCTGAAAAGCATGAAGTGGAAGCACACTGTTTGCTAGTGAGGTGGGTGGAGATGCACAGATCCAGTACCACACTAGGGTACTAGGATGGAGTATCCAGAAAGAAGGTGGAGATCTGTCTGCAGTAGGGCCATATCCTCGGGTACTGCTTGTTGCCTGGGTGTTGTTTTCTGCCCTCTCCTGAACTCTTAAATCCCCCTAGTTTATAGACATTGTAAAGTGAACTAAAGAGGTGAAATGTAGGAGATTTTGGTTATTTTCTTGTGCTGGGTAATTATTATCATAAATAATTAAATGTTTGTGAAGATGCTGTGTTAAGTACATGAAGCATGTGCTAGAAGAGAGGAACCTGGAAGCATCACACAGCTCAGCAGAGGGACATATGTCTCAGGGTGGGAATAGATTTTTTTCTTTTTGACAGGTTTTCTTGAAAACTAGGTTCACATACAGACTTCCCCAGAGAAGAGAATGCCAGAATGCACTCGGGGCTCCTGCCCATTTTGAGCACTTCAGTAAATTGGCAGAGCAGGACAGGCGTGTAGTAGAGGCGTGTGCCTCCTGCCAGGCACCGCGCTGCGGGGCTGTGCTGCAGGGCCAGGCTGAGCATGAAGCTCGGGTGCTTCAAATCATGACTATTCCGCATGGGCAGTGTAAGCACAGACCTAAACGGGAGGTTTGCCTTTGTCATTTTACAGTGGTTTTGAAATGTAGCAAAGCTGTTCTGATCTATCTCATTTGTTGGCCAGATACCTACAGCAAATGCTGTCCTGGTATAGGAGGCAGAGAATTTTATTTCTTCTTGTTTTATCCTGATTCCAGGTTGCTAATTGTTAGTCAGTCTTAAACTTAGTTACATTGTATTGCCTTCAGTTGACTGAGCTCTTAATTAACTTTTCCTGTTCCTGCACATCTTAATTCTCACTGGTACACTTAACATCAGAAGAAATACCTTCTTCTTTCTCTTAAATGCAGTGTTCCCATCACCTCCAGGAGCTAATAGAATGAAATTTTAATATTAACGTTCGATTTGCAGTTGTGGAGCCTTGACACATCACGTGCTCTGCATGAAGGAATAGTTTTCATGGTGAGGTTTGAATATGGTGAATTCACAGGATTAGAAATCTCTTGCACTTTAAGAAGTATTTAATATGCCCTAGAGAAAACTTTTCACCCCAAGATGCCCATATGTTCGTTTGTCCAGGGTGCTCACAATTCAACATCTCATGGTACAAGAATACTTGTATCAGGCAATACTTAATACTAAAAAAAAACCTGACTGGGAAACTAGGCACAAATGCAATCAGTAACATGGTTACAGAGTGAAGGCATTTCTAACAGCAGTGAACAAAGACTTCAGTTACTTCTTTGAATCTCTTGCAAGAAGTGTCATTGTAGAACCGCGCGGTTAGTTGGAAATAGTGGTCACATGAGAGAGGATTTGAGGGTGCAATTTGAGAAAAACAAGAACCAGTATAACTTCAGTGGAATGGCTCTGTAGTTTATGTATTTTCCTCTCTGGCACCAGCTGTGTGAATTGTCATTTCTTCTGAAAATCAAGATTTCCAGGCAATTATGTTTCCAAAAAAGTGAAATATAATGTGCAGCTGCTTAAATGCTTAGATGACATGGCACTCACCTTTCTCCTTCAGCAGTTATTTGTTGTTCTTTTGGCACTATGCTGATGAACATGTGCTGCCTTTAAAATGCTATGGTAAGCAGGATCTTGGATATAAAATGTAACTGTTGTTGAAGTATCATTTATGATTCACTTGTCTGATATGCAGAAACATATGGCTAACTGGAGGCATGGACTAAACAGGTACAGATGAAAACATGTCATTTTGGCCAGAACTCACATAACAGGAAAAATGAAGGCAAAAGCTAATGTGTTTTCATGATAATATTTGTCTTGATAGGATTCATGTTTGTAAATGACTATTGAAAAAGCAGTTTATTTCAGGGGATGCACGAGTTAACAGCTGTGATATTAAATGTCTGAAACACATGTGTCTTACCAGCCAGGTCCTATCTTCCTTTCCAAGTCCTCTGAAGCAATAAATAAATTAACAATTTTATCTTAAAAATAATTAAATAGACCTATTTTGCCAGTCTCTAGAAATGTGAAAACATTGTTATTGTGCTCCTCTGCTGTTCTCCCCTGTTGCTTTCAACTTCCTATTTAATAAGATACAGGACATCCTTCATAAATTCTGTATCATCAGTGTAATGTTGCTTTGATGATATATTACATGTTAAGTCAGCATTGGCATGAAAGGACAGCGTGGAGCTCAGGAGAGATTTTATTTTCCATTTTTGCTTCAAGTGTTCTAAGTTTAATTATATTTAGTAAGGGAGAAAGGCAGTTGATAATCTACAAACTTGCCATTCATTTGAGATCTCCAGGGTGCTTGAAAAATTCTTTTTGTGTTGATAAATTGACAAGATTATTTGTTAACTCAGACCGATACTACTCAGAATCATCTGCAAAATCAATAAAGTACACTAAAAGTAGGATTTTGTATAGTATAGTTGTAATCCTTCTTGATGTGGAAGATTAAAGATCTTATTCAAATGATTTAGTACAATTATGCCTCAAAATAATTTCACTCATTGCCCTGGTTCTCCACTCCTGTCCAGGCAGGATGTCACCACTGTTTACATGGTTGTTGAGAGAGAGAAGAGATAAGGCTGATTTCCCACCCAGACTGTAGCTGCCTCCTGATGTGTTCTCTGCCTGCTTGAGACAAGGTTTAGCAGGGCTGCGGACAGACACAGTGCCTGTGCCAGTGACCTGCCACATCTGTGCAGGGAGGTGCTGACAATTCACGTGGCTGGGATGCTCTGGTTTTTGTCCCATTCTTCCACTCTGCCACTGTTTCAGAGGGCAGAAACTCCCTCTCTGTTATTGTTGGCAATCGTCTCTGGATAGCTCTGGATTGGACACAGGGAGTCATTACTAGTACTTCATGTCTTGGGTGACTCGCATAGATGCTAGACGTAGGGAGAATGGATCTTCCCGTGTCAATCGCAGCAGAAACTGAATATTTGATCAGAAGACCAATATTTACCCGAAGGGGACAAACATTAGTTTTTCTGTAGTAGCTCTCCTTGAACCACACCCGTTTGGAACAAGAGCTGTCCTGGATACCATAGGACCCAGCTCTGCACCTCTTGTTAAAATCTCTGTAGGGCTTCTGATCCAATAGCCTGAAACCCACCCCTGGGAGCTGTGCTTTTCAGCCATTACCCCTTCTCCTACTACTGCGTCCGCTTGTAAGCAGTCCCTCTGCAGCTTATTATATATATTATATATAATGTATTATCCTTTCTAAATATATATTATTCTATATTTTAAGTGTACTTATATATAATACATATTTTTTCCTCTTAAAGCTTTCTCACATTTGTATTGTTCATCTCTAAAATACCTCGTGCTGCCCCTTGCCTATCTTGATATTTCTACACTTTTTATCTCTTTTCTTGGTAGTCTGTATTTATTTCCATACTCCTTCCACACAAGTGAATTCCATCTCTCTTTCTTCCTTTCTTGTATTTTAGTTCTTTCTTCAGGTTGCTGTCTTTTTGCAGTATAGTACAGAAGAATCAAACCACCAGACTTTGTACTTTTTGAAGCAGGCGAGTTTGAACATGTGAAAACCCACAAAAGGAAGGCAGATCAGTAGTTCTGGCATTCTTCAAAATTGCCCTTTCATTTGAAAGGAATAGAGAAACTATGGGTGGGCAAACTGAACACTGGAGTGCCTATGTAAGAATAATGAGGCTGTGAATGGAGACAAGGAGTATATCCATAATGAATAGATGTGGCTAAGGCAGATGTGTCCATTTGAAGGAAAAAATGTGCTCCAAGTGAAGTCGGATGTCTGAAAGTCATGCTAAAATTCACATGCATCCAGGGGAGCCTCAAAAACCCCAGAGGCCCAGGCATCAGTGCTCTCAGTTCCAGTAGGCACTGCCTTTGCTGGGTGAGTTGTGCTGAACCTGCAAGTGGCAGCTGAAGTCTGGAACATCAGCCTTTGCCCTAGAAGCCATTTACTGTTCCTGTTCAGTCCTTGTGATCAGATTTTTAACCGCTCCTGTTGTTTTCCCAGTAGAAGTGAGTGATGCTAATGGAGTGCGAGTAGCCTGATGGCATCCCTGAAAGAGTTTTCAGCTGGTGGTAAACTGAGGTATGTGCATGGAGCACTGGCTGTACAGAGCAGTAAGATGGACTTCATTAAAAGCTCACAAAAGATTTAAATGACTAATATTAATCAGTTACGTATTGCAAATTTTGCTTAAACCTTGTTTTTCCTTCAGACACTACAGTGTGCATAATATGACTATTTTCCCTAGAGTCTTAGAAAAACCATCACATACCTAGGAGTATAAATGTAATTGGATGCATTCTTCTCACTAATTGGTGAAGCATGCTCTTTCATGATGGCAGATAATTGTTCTAACACAATGCATTCCTAACACAAAGCCAGGTTTGCCCAGCCACAGTGCCCTTCTTCAGGAACCATTAGTAGCAGCAGCAGTCTGGGGAATTTATTTTAGCAATAGCATCTCCCAGACCAAACCTTACAGCTGTTATTACCTGTTAATAGACTTTTCCTTACAAAATGTTTCCCTCCCCACTCACCCTTTTGCCCCAGGGCAATTAGGTAACAAAGCAGATGTTAACAACTAATAATGATCAATTTGTATGGGATAATTGTGCAATGATGCCATATTATCTATCAATTAGATAAACCCGTGTTAATTGTCATAGTGTCAAAGGCACTTTTTGGAGGATCAAGCAAGCTCCCCTTAAGCCAAACTAAGCAGCAGCTTTGCAAAAGAAGAGTGGATGGTGGAGGGAAATAAGAAATATTTATCATCATGGAATTTTCAGAAGTATGCAGGATTTGGGAGATCTATAAATTTGAGATAGCTGCCCACACGGAATTAATCCAGTCGCATTTCTCAAGAGTACGGAGGTCCTTCCTTGTCATTTCTGATATCCTTTCTTCCAAGGATTACATGTCTTATGCATGGAACAAGCTTTTTTCACAAAACTTTGTTTTTATGGGATTGGAACTCCTTTTCCTAGACAGTTGCTTCTAGCTTATATATGTAGAATTTAGAGATGGAACCAAACATTGTTCTAAAAAGAAACAGAATATGAAAAATATGAGCTGTGATTGTGGAATACTTGAAAATTGTGTTCACTGCAATTTAAAAACAAACAAACAAAAAAGTAGGCAGAAACAAATATGTGTGAAAGGCAGTGCAAACTGAAGACCTATCTTCTGCATTGTTGAAAGGTAAATCAATAAAGGAGGCTTAGGAAGTAAGCTAGAACTCAGGGCAGACCCCGGGCCCTGCGGGAGCTAGATAGCCGTATTTCAATAACAGTTTTTGGAGTGTTTTGAGGAATCTTTGGTGTATCTCTAATTTTAAGGCAGTGTCTCTGTTATTCCTTGTTTATTATGATGAATCATGGCTTTTGAAGTTTTCTACTGGCAGGAAAAATGAATAAGTAAGGAGCAGGTCAGTCCAGTGTTTTGCATTAGTTCCACCAAAGCCAGTGTTGTAAAAATTGAAGTATTTACTTAGCAATAGTGTAAGTTTCTGAGTTCTCTATTTTGTAAGAAATATTATACTGTTTGCCATTGTCATTTAAGTGGAACATCTGGAATCAGTTTAATTTTGAGCTATACACATTAAAAAGAAAATGTGTGGAAAATAAATGTATTTTCTACAAAATATCATAGTTCATAATATGGTTACATATTTGTTAGAACTGAAACATCTTGTTAAGGAAATTATCTCCTAAATCTCTAATTTTACTGAGTTAAGAGCATTTACTTTATTATATATAACACAGGACTAGCATAATACAGTACATTTCTTTAATAATTTAGGGTAATTATTTCTTTTGTAGTACTGCAGTATTTCTATCATCATTTCTTCAGGTGGTTATCACAATTTCTGCATGCACACACAAAAAGATCTTTCTAATTCAAAGGAAACATTGTTAAATAAGGAGTATGTGGTGTTCAGGTGTATCTTTTCAGAACAAGCAGATGGTTGTCGAACTGTATGGCCTGCCTCATTCTATGATGATGATGATGCTGAAGGGGTGAAAAGTGATGAATAGAAATTACAGAGTTCTCAATCAATTTAAGTGAATGTGTGCAAACAAAAGCACATCATACCAGAGCTATAATTTGTTAACAGAAATTAAAAAAAAAAGTTGAAGGAACTTGTGTGGTAAAAGGGAAATATGCTTGTCATTCAGTGCAGGTTACATTACTCATCATCTAACAGATTCTCTTTCAGATTTTAATCTACAGAGACAGTGTATATTTCTACTATGTCATATAATTTTTTTATATGAATGCTGCAATTGTGTATTTTATTGAAAAAAAGAAAAATACTAGAGGATTTTTTTAAAAAGACAAAATTAAAAAAATTACTCAGTTTCTGATTCTTATCTATTGCTCCGTTGAACGCATTGTACAAATTTCAGTCCTCTAAGGAAGCAGTGCTGCAGTAACTGCATGTGGTACTGTCATCATTTTATATGTTGACTTCCTTTCTGTAAATGTAACATCTTTCTCTTCTTTTTTCAATCTGGTATTAAGTTTAAAAACTATATAACATGCATAAACATATGTTGAACAAATATACAGTGGTATTTTAAAGATGTCTTTCCTCTGGTGCTTTGTTCTATGATGTTGGCTCAAGAACCTACTTCAATGCACGTATATGCGAAAGAAATATAGTGCTGACCCACTGCAAAACTAAAAGTGATTTCCCTATATGCCTGACCCATACCAATTTAAGTAAGAATAACATGGTCAAGGAAAAAACAGCACTGTTAAAAATTATTATTTATATTATATTAGTTTGATTAGAGTTTTCTTTAAAGAAACAATTTTTAAATTTAAAAAGCAGAATACGTAGATAATTCTCCCTCATTTGACTTTTGAAATAGCTGTGTCATGTTTGAGGATATGTTTAAGCAGCACTTTTCTCTTGTTAAGTGACTGTGGAGATTTGCTGATGTTTGCAGATCATTATCAGTCTGCACCCTGGCAGCCTGGACTGCCATGCACTGTCAGGCATACAGCTGTGACATCTGGCTGTGTTATATACAACCTCTGGCCAGGATTTCCAGCCTGACTCCTGTCTAGTGCTGAGCTTTGGGAAAGCACTGATTCCTCATCACTTAATTCTCTGCTTTATTAAAGGCAACAGGCACTTTGAAAGCTCTGCATGCATTCGTGACTGTCCTTTCATCTGTTGCTGTGCTGCAGCCCATGGTTTTGGCTCACCTGGGTTACCTGTGCCGTGTCATCTGGTCATGGAACCCTGCAGCTGCTGCAAGGCGTGGCCACATCCAGCTGAGCTCTTCTTCCACAGAATCTTCCCTGCCCCTTTTGTTCCCTGGGCTACAGAACAGCTGGCAGTAATCACTATAAACACTAATTGTGAACTTGCCAGGGCATAATCAAAAATGAGAAATCAGAACGGTGACCCACCATCTATTATTTTAAACTGACAAAACTCTACCTTTAATTAATGTGAAGGAAATATAATAGATTTCAGTGTCAGTGGCTCTGATAAATTCCGTACACATTGTAAGTGTTAAAATGTGATGGCTGGAAGATGTGCAGACAAAAGATGTCTGTAATGAGATAAACAAATTCTGCACTGAATTAATGTTTCGATATAATGCCTAAGTAACATATGTCTCAACCTGGCTAGAGTCCTAAAGTGAGAGTAAAAGACTTTAATTACATGATTGATGGGTACTTCAGGAGAGAGCTCTGAATCCACAATGACTGCAAGGTCGTGAGCACTATCTGGTAGAGGGGAGGGGAACTACTGTAGCAGTGCAATCAGAACCGACCACAGGTGACAGCAAAGGTCTTCTGTCTGCTCTGGGGAAGCAGACAGCAGCTCTGCTCTAGCTGGTGGTATTATCTTGTAAGGAAATTTAAGAGCTTCTCACCAAAAAAAATATGAAAAATATCCAGGTGCTTCATGCAGGGTTCAGGGACTGTAAAAGTTTCTTTTGGTGAACCCAATTGGGAAACCACAGGACTTTGTTCAAAAAAAAAAGTAAGCCTACACAGCTGATTGGTCAGTCTGTTGCTGACATTAAGCTTTTCAAGACACTTTACAATAATTAGAAATATACACAATTTTAGAACCATTCATGCCACAGCGGTTACCAGTTTTTATGTAAGGGTGGCAGCTTGTGTATTATTGTTTAGTCTCTCTCCCTATCGTGTATTCTGGGGTTCGGATCTAACACATGAGGCTATATGAGCAAATTTATGGCCAAATCCTGGTCACGCTCTCTTTAACTGCAGGTGAAATAGAATTTCACCTTTGTGAGGACTTTCACCTCTATGGGAACAGGGTTTGATTGTGATGCTGATTATTATCTTCTCTTGGCTGTGGTGCCTGTAGCCTGTGCTCTCACGCAGGCAGAGCATTTTCTTTTTTTTTTCTGTAAACTCTTTCATTGGTTGCAAAAGTCATTTAAATATTGGCTTCTGTTTCTGGTAAGGTATTGATAGCAAAGCTTTCCATTTGTGCTTCCTAATTTTTGATATCTCAGTCTTTTTGTGGCTGTAGCTATGTAAGCATAGTAATACTGTCCTGAAAACCCTTTCTCAATGTTGCTGTCCCATTCACTTTTTTTTCATTATAGTCTTCATGGCAGTATGCAAAGAAGAAGATCTGATATGTTTCAAAATATTTTTTGTCTGTATCTTGGAGCGGGTCATTGAATATTTGCTGTTAGTGAAAGAATTATGTCTGAGGTGAATTTACAGAAACTAGGTTAAATCATGGCTGCTTGTCCCAGTTCAAATTGTGTCCCAGATTTGAATATCACATTATATAGTCAAATTATAGAAATTAATGGGGAGACTGTTTCATAGTTGGTGTTTAGTTTCCCATGAGATGGTACCTTATTAAATGAATTTGATCTTCTACAGTTTCATATATTTATTTGTTCTTAGAATTCTTTTTTATTTCCAGTGGCTAAGGGAAAAACAGGTAGAAATGCTGCTTTGCTTAGGGAACATAGAGTTTTCCAAATAAATTCAAGTAATTCCAAGTATTTTAATGTTCATGGTTGTGCAATTAAGCTCAGCAAGTAGGACTGGAAAATTGCAATTGTTGCTTTCTGGGTCAACATTTCAAAAATGCCTACATGCAAATGTAACTTTTATTTTCTGCAAATTGTCATCACTGTTATTCTCAAGTAAAGGCCAAGATAAAAAGGGGCCAAGGAGCCAAACTGCCCTCTCCTCCTTCAGCAGAATTTACCATATTCAGGTGTGGGAACCACTATCATTGTAGTGTGCAGTCTATCAATCTCTAGGACTCTCTTAAGCTTAAATAAAGTTTGCCAACATGCTGCACATCTTGAGCAACAATCAAATAGTCCTCTCTCTGCAGAAGCTGTACTGCAACCAATACAATGTTTTGGAACAAATTAATATACTTGGAATACTGTACCTGTAACAGAAAAATAGAATTTGAGTGCAGTGGATCAAAAGGTGGCTTATCCAACCACTCTTTGTTGTTTTATATAATTATTTATTTGATGCAGTAAAGAAAAATATATGGTGTTGCAGCAAATGGCAATATTGGTGTTAGGACAAACATTTCATCTAAAGACAAAATATCAAGCCAAATTCAAACGATGTGCAAATGTGGAATAAAGATGAATCACAAAATCCTCAGTGTCTTTGCTGAGGTTTGCTGCTTGTAAAACAGGGATTCCTGTTACCTCAGTTTCCACTGAAAATACTATTTCAGGTTCATTTGGCTGCAGACAGTCTAGCATGAGTTAATCTGCGCTGAAAGCGGTGAGAATCATTCCACTATGTCGTAATTAAATAAAAGACAAGATGGTAGAATCAAAGGAAGGCACTGAGGCGACAGTGACCTACTTTACTGCATCAGAGGAATGGACACAGACACACCGCTCTGAGATCCAGGAGCTGACCTTTGAAGTGCTGAAAATAACAGATCTTCTGTAGGACACTGAATCTCAAGCTTGTGACATTAGTAGGGTAGACATGAAAAAGCCACGAATTGCTATTAAAACAACCTTACAGATGTTTTAATTTTGATATATTTAAAAATAGGATGTCTTCAGAAATCTGCGTCTGAAAAGCAATTATAATGTGCATTGTGTTGAGGGATTTTTATTGTACACCTTGAGGCAAATTAAATACGTTTGTGCTTAAATATAAAAAGATGTAACGAACAGTGCATGGGACAGAATCCTGCTGCCAGAAGCAGTTGTACAAGGTGCAGAACAAGGGAGTTCCTTACACCCACTGGCACCAGCACCCATCAGGAACACCAGTAAGGCTGTCCAAGGGAAAACTGCAATTCCACGGCTCTTGCTTGGAGGGATTTCCCTTTTCACTGATTAAGTTTCATTATGGTCCTCCAGTGGTGCTGAACTTTGAACTTCTACACTCACGTATTTTCACTAATTAACAATCTTTGTTGCTGATGTTTACCTTACACTGTTCCACGAGAGGAGCACTAAGTACTGCTACAGCAGTCCCGTGTGGCTCTTGTTTTCAGCAGCACTGGGCATCCTCTATGCTGCGCTTGCCAGTCTCACAGCAGTTGCAGTCATCTCTCTGCTTGCTTGTGCTCCCTGTCTTCTCTTTATTAATGTTTCATCGGTGTGCTCCTTTTTATTGTATATTTCAATTTGAAATTTTTCAGCACAATTCTCATTTTTATCAGCTAGCTGTACAATACTGTTTGTAACATGTTCATGGTAGATATTCTTGAGAACCACAGATAGATTTCTGATTTTCTTTTTACCTTTGAGGCAAAGAACAACAATAACAAATTGATCTGGAAAAATTGTGAATAATCTAATGGATATATCAGATTTTTACTGAGTACCTAACGAATACAAGTGCTTCATCAGAGCATATAGACATCTTTCTGATCTTTAAAAAAAAAAAAAAAAAAAAT
>VXAV01005192.1:139552-162647 GCA_013399715.1 Alectura lathami
CATTAACTCTCATACAAATACCATGATTCAGAGTGTGCTGATATAGCATTGTATTTGCTCAGATGTTAATGCGGTTTCTAACTCTTTTCATTAAGTTCAAATTAGAACTAGAGGTCATAGAATGATGACATAAGTTAATTGCTCAGGAGATAGTAGTGATATTTCACATTGGATTTCCAGCATTAATGAAAGGGAAGGAGGAAGAAGAGACAGAAAAGCCATCTCTAGCTAAATNAGTTCCCAAGTTGTTTTTGAAGTGAAACTATTAGCTGTCTTTGTGCAACTGTAACAATTTTATTTCTGTTGCAAGAACCAATTTCAATTATTATATATGCATTAACTCTCNCATCTCTAGCTAAATAACATATTGCACACAACGAGTATATAGAATTCTTAGTGCTATGGGTAGTGCCACTGAGCGCAATTCACTTGTGATAATTGTCTGCGTACCTTTACATACCTCACATATAAAAGAATGTTACAGTCAGATTTTCTGATTGCTAAAATATCACTTATATCAGTGAAATGTTTCTCATAATTTTTATGGTTGGTGAAGAGCGTTTAATTTAAATACTACCATGCTATTTTTAGTGGCTTGGTTCACTCTAAAAGGCCTTTGTCAGGAAACTCATGATGTTCTGGCATGGTAACATGTTGAAAGTCTTTATAAATTGTTACGGTGACATCCGGTGTGTGGAAATATTACAGTTTAAAAGAGCTAAGGCATGCAAATTATCCAGTTACTTCTTCTGTGTGAACTATTCTTGGAGAAACAGTATGTTGAAGAAAGTATTTCACAAGAATTTTAAGCTGTGGTCTGAGTTATTTAGGAGCTCCTGCTGTTTACCATCTGTGTGTTTGCATGTCTCACTGTTTAAAATATAGTGCTGTTTAGTAAGATGTAATTACAAATAAGTGGCATAAAGAAAATACAGTCTCCCTTTAAAATTTATTCCTGACATATGTAGGAATGGAATTTTACTGAACAGGATTTTATATAAAACTAAAAGAAAAGGGGCTGACTAGGAATTAAAAATGTTGAGAAGTTTCTGAAAAGAAACTGCAAGCTACTTTTTGGTGCATAATTTTATAGTTGCTGCTGTTGTCCACTGGTCTGTATTTTGTCACTTCAGTAATTTCAGGGAATTGTGTGGCGTATCAGACATGCAGAAGGTGTTATGAAGATTTTGCATTTTAATGAACAGCTCCAGGATGGGCTTAGCGACAGTGTTGATTGGGTTTCTTCTCTGTGCGGTACAACCAGAGCACAGGAACTATGGTGAGGTGTTCATGCACATGTCACAGTTGTTCAGATATTTCAACCTCAAATTGACTTCTAATATAATCAGCAGGTCGAGCTTCAAAATAAAAATTAGTTCATCTAAAGGCTAGGAGGAGAAAAAGAGGGCCAAACAAAACTCATGATATTGGAACAAGTCAACAGTTTCAAGTAATTGATTCTTCAGTCAAATCTTAGTCAAAGCCTTATTCAGCATGAAAAGTGAGATTATTCTGTTTAGAAGTGATACATATTTGTGTAATAGGAAAAGAAGGCTAAGTGGAGGGAAAACTGAAGTAGGATGAAAAGGGAAATTATTGGGGAAATGCAGGGAGCACCACCTGACGTCCACTGGGTTCCAGGATCTTAAGTAGTGGACACCTGCGAGCTTGTTTTCATTGTTGGATGCACATGAGGAATGTCTTACTTCTGTCTTTAGAAATATTGTAGCAAAATGGTCTTTACAAATTTATGTTTCCTAAGCAATATGAAGGCTTTATTTTACATTCAAATACCATTGTCAGCATTTTATTTTGTTTTAATTAACAAATGAACAAATGCGGTCCTGATCATGAGATACAGGCCCCAGCAATACTGACTTCCAGGAGCTTGTTTTGCCAGGTAGGCTCTCACTTGTACCTCACGAAGCAATGAGCATATAGGTCTTCTTTCCTGTTAACAAACCTGTGGTCCAGACAAGAGTTTGCACCACTGGCAGCAACTGCCATTATCAGTACCTATTATAATCAGTGTGTGGTCTTCAGTAAGGCTTAATTTATTAAACATTATTTGACTTAGCTTTATTCTCATTTACGTTTGTTTCATTTTATGTGAGTGTTCAGACTTTGGGTATTACTCATGACCCAATCTGAGAGAAACATTACTCAGTTTTTTGATATTTTGGGATTACATATGAGACAATGAAAATGTTACTTTAAAATCTTTTCCTGATATCAGCTGATTGTTTTGAATGATTTTAAGAGCCTACGTTAAAGAATGAATTGTGTTCAATATATCAATTTGAATATTATGTTGATAGCAAGCTACTATTGGCTTCATCAGAAGGAAGTCTGTAATTCTGAGCAAAATCTGTAATTCAGAAAGAAGGTGCTGTACTGCTTTCTAGGTCTGATCAATTCCTGATCAGTTTGGTTGTTGATGGGAAATACTATATGTGGTAAGATTGAATAGAACAGAAAATATTACCATTCAAAAAGAATGAAAACAATCTAAAAAAGTGACCTGAAAATAATGAAGTATACAAAAGTAGGATGATTCTCTTTTGAGTAACACTAATCATCTAAAATCTATTACATGAAACAAAAACTAAATTAGCTTCTATGGTGCATTATTAGAATTTGTGGATAGGAGAAGACAGTCTGTAAAAATACTAGTATCAGTATTACTGCTGGGGATACAAAGCAGTTTCCTCTCTCCTGAGAAACAGACTGGTGAAAAAAATCACACAGAGAAATAAGAATGAGAAAAGGAGAATGCTAAGAATGTTGCATAATTTAATAACACTGCTGAATTGCTTTGTTGGCTAGCTAATGAAGCACAGTGCCAAATTTCAGTGCTGACATAAGTCAGCATATTGCCAGCGAACATTTGCAGTAACAGGGTTACAAGTCCAGGAAAGGGGGCCTGTTAACTAGGAAATATATTCCAAAAAAGGGTAAGGATGAAGTGCATTAATTTCTCTGTAGATATCAAGTTTTACAATTGCTGCTGCGTACATTGCATTGGTTATACTGTCTAGGGAGATCTAATACATTGTTTATTACAAATATATGAACATAGGCTTCAGAATTAGATTTTCAAAAATAAACTTTCTGTTGCTGTGACAATACTTTTCTGCATAAACCCATGCTCTTCCAAAATGTATAAAACAGAATTATTGCAATTTTCTTATTTGAGATATTTCTTGTGGAAATTCTAACAGGTGCAGTTTGGTTGTTTAGTGTGTTGTGATTACCCAGCTTTCCTCACAAATACCCAAGCTCCTTTGTGAAGACATTAGCATACCCATTTAATAGCATTATCTTAATGACCACGTACGCTCATTGTTTTAGTTGCTAACTGTTTTAAACAGGTAATGTGCAAACATGTCACTAGAATTAAAAATACGCATTTTTATATGGCTTAGATCTGAGCTATAAAGTAATAATTGTGCTAAATTTTTCCATTGATTGTGTGAGATTTATACTAGTTATCATAATTTCAGTGTTAGATTTATTTATTTTTAATTGAAACTGGTGGGTTACAGTATAATAAGGATTTTGGTAGCTATGAGTAGCAGATGAAAGATTAGAAAACAGACATCTGACTTAATCCAATTTGAGACTAAATTGAGTGTTTTGCAACAAATCAGTCCTGGAGAAAACATGTATATCCATATTCTACCTTGATAGCAGTAACACCACAGATGATGTATGTATTAGACCATGTGTAATGAACAGGATATTTCTCTTCTTGGTCTTCAACTGTAAGCTGCTAGTATAGCATCCTTCTGAACTCCTCAGATTGTACTTTATCATAGACAGGAAGAAAAAAAGGCTGATGAAAAAAGAGGTAGGCTTAACTATGTCATACTTAACTAATATGGCAACTATCCATCCAGTGCTTTCTTCTGACTCCTCAAGAGCTAGCAGTTCTCCCTTGCATCATGGCTACAAAGAAACTACTGCTTGCCTTTTGAAAGATGATGATACAGAAGGCAAAATCTTCCTGAGTGAAAAAAAATGTGATGATAAGCATAAGATTTTAATAGAATAAGAATCAATTTTTGCAGTGATGAATGGGAGCTTTTATACAGCAATGCTGTATGATGAAGAAAACGAGCGCTAGGACCTCTCGAAACACGTGACTCAGTGCAGTTCTTTCTGCTCTTTCCTGTTCTATGTCCATAAGGAAGTCATCTTCAGTGAAATAATTAGGGAGCAGATATCTTCAAGAGCACCATCTGTTTTGCTGATCTCAGTGACTTTCTCCTCAGCATACAAGTTACAGGACATGTCACTCCTGCAGTAATTGCTGGAATGCATTCTGTAGATGCTCTCCCACCATTTGGCAAACTTAAAGGAAAAAAAAAATAACACTAAAACAGTTAATTCAGAGATACAAATTAATGCATCTGGTTTATCTAGGTATTCTGTTTGACAGTCTTTTACAGGACACACTATTGAAGTTCCTGTGAAAATTGATGGTTTTCTTTCCCTGAAAGCATAAATGCTTGGTTTGGTTTTCATTAGATAATTTTAACTACAGTAATAAGGTTTTCTAGGCGACCTAACCTACTTATATGGATAAAATGATGAAAATAATCAATAGAGAAAGGTAAAAGTAAAGTGAAAAATAAACTATATTTACTGGCACAAAATGTTATTGACCTAGAGAGATTAGATTGTATTCCTTACTGCACCCAAGGGAGTATAATTCAATCTGTACTCACTTGCAGTGGCTGAAAATACTCTTTTTACTCTGGTTCTTCATATACCAAGTATCTCTGTTTGTTTGTTTGTTTGTTTGTTTGTTTGTTTGTTTTTTAACTCTCTCCTTATAAACCGTCTTTTCAGAAGAGGCATCTCCGGTAAGTCCTTTACAGTTCAGAATGAGTGTGTGTTACTGTGTCCCAGTGAATCTAGTCCTTATATGGACTTATATAGTCCTATATATATGTAGTCCTTATATAGTTTCCAGCTTTCAAGATTTTCAAGAACCATCTGAATAAAGTGATATAAGCAACCTGGCCTGAAGTTGGAGCTGGCCCTGCTTTCTGGAGGTTACAGGTCACTTGAGGTCCCTTCTAACCTGCTTTGTCCTATGGTCTGTATTTTCCCCAAGCAGATCTTTCCAGCGTATTGTATTTCTGTCTGTTCCAAATCTCATTTCTTTATCCCTAATCTGTTCTTCTCACATAGCCCAATTCCTCTTATCAGTCCATTCCTGTTGCCAGGAAAGGTTGCACTCCCTGATCCATACACAGTCATCCTAGCCTAACCTGATCTCCACTACTGTCAACCTGAATTCCTGTTCTTACCCACTGTCTGAAGACTATTTTCAGTTTAATTCTTTCAATCTGCTTATCTCTCTCCTTGCATTACTGCACAGATCCCTTTACACTCATTTACTTATTTTTCCCTTCTGATGTGAATTAGGTAGCTTCAGATATTTCATTTTTAAGAAAGCCTCAGATTTCTTGATCAAATATTCTGAAAAGAGCACATTTCAGAACATCAAATGGAACTCCTGTCACAAGATTATCTTTTGTTAAACTTTTATCTTTCTAATCCAAATTTTTAGAGCAGGGCCCTTTAAATAAATCGATAAGGTAGGTTGGTAAGAGAAACTGATTTTATCAAAATCTCTCTCTCTCTTTTTTTTTTTTTTTCCTCCCTGTGGTCTGTTCTCTGAAAGAAGAACTGAATGACAGTAGGTAGCAGACTTACTGGAATGCACAGAATATCATAGGGTTGGGAGCAAGGTGAAGTCCGGGCAAAATTTTATTTTAGAGTCAGAGCCCTGGTATCTTGTCTGGGAAAAGACTTGGGAATGTGTCCAGGTATCTGTTGTTAAGAAATGTTGTTTTGAATTGGTCTTACATTTCAGAAAGTGACTGGAAAAAAAGCTATTTCTCATATACATACTCCAGGGACATGTATTTTAAATTTCAGGATTTATCTTGTTTTTCTATGTTTGAAACAAAGTGTTGATGGCCACTGTAATCAAACAAATATTTTATCAGTTCTCACAACTACTTTCACATATAACTTTGCAAATAAACAAAGCAAGTGTTAGAGAGTGCAATGACTTTCCATGCTAGAATAAGAGTTATGTTGATTGATGCTTCCCACAGTCATCTGGACTTTGTGTAGGATAAAGGCGCTTCCCAAGTACAGTGTACTGCAGAATGGCTGTAGGTGACTAAAGATTTTCAAATCTATAGTTTGAAATTAATATTGCATATTAGTAAGATATGTACATGCATATATGTAAATGTTTGTCACATTTAAAGATTTAATCAGTGACTAGCCCAGGATGTTTTGATTTGTTTTCAAATGTTTAAATATTTTGTGAAATCCTTTCATGCATGTTTATTCCCATTAAATTTTGGATAAACTTTCTGTTTTGGTTTTAACATTCATATAAACATCTGAAGTACAGATATTAGTTAGCTGTACTCACTTCACCCCACCCCACTGGGATGGGAGAAGAGATATGAAAGAGCAAAAGCAAGAAAACCTCGTGGATCAAAATAAAAGCAGTTTAACATGTGAAGGAAAGAGAACTTTTTAAAAAAAAGAATGATTCAAAGGCTGTCTCTCACCTTCCAGCAGCAGACTTATGCCAGTCCTGGTGCAATGGCTACTTTGGAAAGACTGCTCCCCAGTTTGATTTCTGAGCATCATGCTATATAGGGGTCAGTCGGTTGCATCAGCTGTCTCAGCTGTGCCCCCCCCTCAGCCCCTTACTCACCCTGAGCCTACCTGCTGGGTGGGCAGAGTGAGGAACAGAAGGCCGTCACACTGGGCTCAGCAAGAGCTAAAACGTGTGTGTTATCAGCACTGTTCTGGTACAGATCTAAACCAGCAACATATGGGATGCTATGAACAAATTGAACTCCATTCCAGCCAGACCCGGGACATGAACATATCTGTGTTTACTGATGATGCAGGAGATCATGCAGTTCCACGATACTACCTTAGGTGGGAATATAGTTTTTCAATCATACTGCAATATTTGTTACTGTTTTTTTCTCAGTCTGGTAATATGGGAACAGAATCACAAAAACAGGTCAATTATGTTCTTTAATCAACAAATAGATTTCTAATTTGGTTTAGGGTTGAAAATCAGAAGCAAAACTTGTCTGTAATTAACTAAATAATTGCTGAGGTTATTATATCCAGGAATGTTAATGTTGCATTGTCCCTTGTGTTACTTTTCATTGTACCTACTGAAATCTGTATTTGTACCAAGTGTCACTCTCTGTTGTAAAAATACTGTAATTCAGGTCCTTCTAATGTCAGACTTTTGAGACTTATAGCAATATTATGATCTTTGTAAGGCAAAACTCTGATGCCAATATTTTGTGTCATTACCTGTGTATGACTTAGCTAATAGTCACTCCTTTTCACTCATTAATTATTAGCTGTTTATTCAGGGAATTTCTTTTCTATCATGTATTTTGCTTTAAGGAAATTATATTTAAGTGGCAAATCATTTACTCACTATATCAATTCACACTGTTGGTTATTGCCCCTTTTGTGACAGTACAAATTTGTATTATGATTTATGACTTTTCAGCTTCCTGAATAACACCATTTCTGTTTAATGCACGAACCTCAGTCAAAAATGCTGACAATAGGCCCTGTGCACTAGAGGGTTAAACAGAAATTCCTGAGAGAATACTATAGCATACGTATTTTTACATTTATGGACACTGAATCAAATCCATTTCTTAAATGGTATGGATTTTTTTTTCTTTATTAAAAGATGGAGCTGGCTATATATATTCTTGTCATTAATCAATAATCTCTATTGTTTTTAATTTTATGTTATGAAAGACTGGAAAGCACAGTTGACCTAGACAATTCTAACTTGACTCAGGTAGACAACTGCCAAGGCACGGTGATTTATTATGAAATCTGAAAATCTAGGAAAGATCCAAGTGAATCTTCCTGTCCAAAATTCTTTATTTATTTATTTTTTTTTAAATTTTGTCTATCAAGCAGAATCAGGTTTGCAAGTAATGAAAACAAAACCCAGTACTTAAGACATGTCTTACTCTTACTTTTCAGTACTTAAGGCACAATTAAAAATAGTTTCCTTGTTAGGAAGTATTTAATGTAAGTAGTCCTGTTGGTCTGATTTATAAATAAATACCTTTCTTAACTTTATTGCTATTAATAATAAAAGAGTGTGAATCAACCTAAACAAGGCATAAATCTCTGTAGGATCAGAGTCCCGTGTTGTACATGTTCATGTGTAATAGAGCTGCTGGGCTGGCAATAAATTAAACTGTACCCTTTAGCGTGTGATACTCCAGACTATGATAAATGTTTGCTTGTTTTTTCTTAATACCAGGGACAATTAGTTTTAGGAAATTATCCTTTTTATTTATAAATATTTTTTATTTTTTTTTTATTTGGTGACAAAAGCATGTGGTATTGTAGAGACATGTTCTAATTTGGTAACTGCAACAAAACTAGTCCTGTGTTTACCACATTGAGTACAGCTTTTGTCTATCTCTGATTCATTTTTAGCTTTATATTTAAGTATGTAAGCATCACTGAGGTAATTTATTTCAATGCTAAGCACTGGTGCAGGAATACAATAAATAATGATTCCTTGTAAAGAGTTCAGAATAAACATGGGAATCCAAATAGCAATGCTTGCTGAAAAACGAGTTGAAAAAGTTTATCTAGCCAAATTGTATCAACATCAATCAAATAAAAATATCATAAACTTGCAGTTGGCTACTAATCATTTTTCCTTATGATATATATTTTATATGTTGATAAACTTTTACTACCAGTCTGCTTAAATGTACTAAAAAAAAGATAATCCAGTTAGTTGCGTTAAACTGAAAGTTATCAGCTCTGTAGAAATAGAATACCAACTTCTTTATCATTAAAATCATGCAGTACGTAGAACTTCATAGAGATTCAATGAGCGTATTCTTGCATATGTTGAGTAAAAGAAAAAAGATGCAAGCAAGGAGTACTATAGAAGATGAAAATACAGGCAATGCGATGGAATGACAAGTGAAAAGTAACACGGTAAATACTAGTTTATTTGCGTAGTGAACATTGGTTAAACCTTAGATTGAGGTTTCTGTCACATATTCCATTCAGCAACACTGTTTCTGTGCTTTAATGTAAGTTTAAGAACAGTTATTACCAGGACAGGGCAAATGCATGTATCAGCTTCAATTTATGGAATGGGTTATGTGCTTCAGCACAGTCTGTTACATTGGAGAGTGATGAACCAGTGCACTTTGGGATTTGCTGTAGTTCAGCAGGACTCAAAGATGCCACTAGCTGGCTAAATCTGTTCTTGGCTGCACAGACTGGGCTTTTTTTAATCTCAACATTCTTGACCTGGGGAGCTTGAAAAGAGATTTTCCATAGATAATAATCAATATATTATCAAAGGAGATTTTGAGATTTTTCTTCTTTTTTGTGAATTCAGAAGGTGGGTTATAGAATGTTTCTCAAAATCTTGAATCTAGTCAGGCAGATAAAAAGGTACACATTTCCACTGAAGATGTTTTGTGGCTATTTCATGTCCAAATAGTTCAGCTCTTGGTGGACTTTTAAAACAATGACCAAAAAAACCCAGTAAACATTTAGATGTGATCCTGTTCCTTGACTGTCCATTTTCCACTGATCAGTCTTACACAAGTGATCAGAAACATGTAAGTTTTGTTTACAGGACAAGATTTTAACATGTTCTTAGGCCCAACCCTGTGTAAGATGTTTTGTACTAGGCTCTGGATGTGGCAGCTCTGTGCTAAGGTAGAAAGGAACAGTGGATGAAAGTCTGGTCAGCCAACCATTGTCAGAATTGTAGAGCATACAGGTAGGTTAAAAGCTTCCAAAGTGACAAATACTTTATTGGTGTTTGAACGTTTGTGCTATACACATTCTGAAAGTGTTTTATTATACAATGTAAGAAGTGTTAGTGTGTATGGACTGCATAGCTATATTTGATCGTTTTAAACTGGCTGTAATGTGGCTGTATACAGAGCCCCTCCCGGCTGAACTGTGACAGTAGCTGAAAGCGTAATGGCAAAGGAGTAACTGAAAAACAGGAGTCTTCTCTGTATTTTATTGTTATAAAACATACAAAGCTCCCTTGCTGTCTTCTCTATAGTCAGCAGTCTGGATAGGTATTTACAGTTACATATTAAAATACTTATCTACTACTAAGTCATCATAAGTAGGTAAACAGCCTTATAAGAGTACAACCAATACAAATTGCAGATGCCTGATGGGATAGATCTTATAAACTGTTTCTTCTTTGCAGTAAAAATGTCTATGACTATTATGAAACTTCTTTTGCAATTCAGTTTTGATCTGTCAAATACAGAACAGACACTATTCTCTCCTCACTGTGTATTTTTTATTCTCTTTTCTGCTGATAGTAGTTATGATCAAAGAGATATTAAAAAAATAAAGGTAAAATTTGCTGGAGTGATTTGCTGATGAGGCTGTATGTGCATAAGTAAAAAATGCTTGAGTAAATTTTGAACTGCAGGAAGTATTCTCCTCGATCAGGTCTTTCCACAATGAGGATTGTTAAACTTAACTGGGTTATTGTAAGTATAAGTGAGTTTGTGCCCCTGACACATTTTATTGTGTCATTCTGTCATTTGGGGCTTCAGGAAATATTTAATCAGTAAGTGGCATAACGATCAAAAAGATTTAGAAAATTTTACTGTAAAGTGCATAATAAGAATTTGTCCAGTGAGATTTCTTGGCATTTGTTACCCATTTTACAGTTTGTTTATACATCCAAATCTATCTGTCATATGGGAAGGGAATATATGTGGCCTGCAGTTGTGGTGGTTACTTGCAACTATTATTTTATAAAATGTTTGAAAACCTGTTACCAGAAAATAATACTGATTTCAGTACTAACGCAGAAAATACATCTCAGTTGTTTTCCAGAAGACAAGCTTTAAGTGTGCAATCTGTGGAAAATTGCCTTGTTTTATATATTGCTGAAATATTTACAAATTGATTTCCTAGTACTGGTGGTGAATAAGTTTGCTAAACTTGCTATAACTTCTGTGTTTACAGTATAACTTCACTCCTGCTAAGTCTGCATTCATGTAATTTGGCTGAGATTTCTGAAGGCCATTAATTTACTTGCAAATGTTCTGCATTTTTAAATTAACTGATGAATTGAGCTGCCCATTAATCATAAGATGAAGAGCCACCACTCAGAGTGACAATAAGGCTATGCGTCTTAGTCAAGAGTTTAACACCAGTTGAAGAGGCTAGAGTAAAATAATTTTGGAAGATAAAACACAGAGGGCTCTAACATTATTAAAACATATCTGTAAACAGTAGTTGTTTGTTACTGGTTTAATTTCCAAAATTTCTAAGATACTTGGTTCTACAAGCGATGTGGACTAATTGTAAATGACATATACCCATTGTTAATTTGGTTAATAAAAATGGTAATAATTGTGTGAACCTGAACTGCTTTCAAATCCATAATGTAATTACAGCATGGAAAACAGCATAATGAAGCGGGAGGAAAATCATAAGTATATGTAATATCAGCTTAAACTGCCTTTGGAACAAAAAGTACTGCCTGGATGTGGGGATCTTTCCTGCTGTTGTTGCCAGAAATTCCTCTTAAAAGGCATTTTGTCTGTAGATATAAATGAAATTGTGATTTTGATAACACTGCAGCTGCAGTAAAGTCTGTGACATACTGCCGGCCCTAAAAATGAGCGATCAGCTCAGTGTATGAACCATTTCCCTTTGGGTCTTGTGGTCAATCATGGTTTCACATGCAAGTGTAAGAAAAAGCTTCTTGTCTGTCTTCCCTTCATTTGCATGAGACTAATTACTTTAATTTAGCTATGGCAAAAGTTATGTCCTAATTCCTCTTCAATTTGCACCCTATGGTCCGCAAATTATTGTCCTGTAAGCTGCAAGTCTTTATCTGATATCCTTCTAATTAACTATGAGGTGACTAACAAGTTCGCATGTCTGTAAGACAGTGAAAATGTCTTGAAAAAGTCACCTGCTACATCATCTTTTTATGTAGATTTTGTATAACAGGTCATCTGAAATTCTTATGTAAATTATAATACTTCACCAGATTTCACATGGATTTCCCTGCTGCCACACACAACAGAATAAATACTTCAAAGACAGAGACTGTCCCACACAGCCTGCAAGTTATTTTGCTCAGGATCGTTTTTATTTTAAAAATGTTGTCTACTGGAAATTTACTATGCTACAAGAAATAGCTTTATGTGAAACCTTGTGAATTTGGAATATTAATGTAAGATAAATTACTTTTAAATTGAATTTCTAGAATGCAATTGATTGTGTTTGCCTGGGATGAATAAGAAATTATCCACACTTATCTAAAACTTAGATATGCTGCTTCTGAGCACATCAGAGAATTATTTAGGAGTATTTCTGATAAAGTGCAATGTATTTCATATTGCCTTCGATTATTTGCGAAAAAGGAAAGCAATGTTTTGGTAAAGCATATCTTTAAACCATCTTGTATAGGTAAGGTAAGGGTTGGATTTTCAATTTATTGAAAGCAGAAGTATCAAAAACTTTCTTCTTTCATCTGAGACTTTTTTCTCCTTGAAATCTTTGTATATCTTTGAAATACATTTTTTCTTTGTTGCAGGCTGTTGTTTTGTATTTATTTATTTATTTACTATAGCCTGCAGAGATTAAAATTTGCTATAGTCCTTTGAACATGACCAGCATCTTCTAACAGTTGTCAAAAAACATTAAAAAAATGAGTAGATATATACAAGTTTTTTTTTCTGGCATTCAACTTGCTTAGCTGTAGTATCTTTTCTCCATTTTTCAATAGGGAAAATCATTCTTCCAAATTCTGCAGTGGCAGACCTTAATAGAAGCTAAAATCCATCCAGGATGGGCAAAAGCAGGGGAAGGTCTCTTAATTAGCTTTGTAGTTTATCATGAATATACAAGGTTGATGCATGAGTAACTTCTAAGCTAACATGCTGTTACTCACTTAAAAAAAATTATTTTGATTGCAAAGGAATCCACTACTTTCTGACTGCCAAAGTTAACAATGAATATCTTGTTTCTGAAGTAGAAATTTATTTATCTAATGAGTGAAGAAACTTAAATATATAGAATTTTCTGAAAGAAGCAACACAGTTGGATTTGATTTGAAAAGAGCCATAGCAGGCATATGTCGTGTGTCATTACAGGAGAGAACTGTCGACAGTATTATTCATTATGTGGTTTCAGAGTGCCCTAAATTGGAGTATAAGATTATTGGAAGTGGATGATTTCCCTAGATTACTGCTTAATAGTGACTGAAGGGCCCACATTACTCATATTTGCAATGAAAATAGTGCCAAAAACAGCAGTAGTTGACTGGAATGAAATGTGGAGCCCTCAGGGTTTTAGCTTGAGATGCAGCTTAATTGTGTGTCTCTTGCTTAATACAAATGTCCCTGAGTCTCTGAGGCTGGTGTGCTATCAACACTTGCAAATTGATCCAGCATTTTCCAAAATATTTACTTTTTTTTTTTTTCCACTGCTTTCTGAACAAATAATTATAATTACTTTGCAGACTAAAAATAGGTTTCCCTGTCTCTGACTGTTTATCATTACTAAATCCTATATTCTTTCAGCTTCCTGTCAGCTTTTGTTTGTTTTCTTTATCTGCTTAATCTTCTAAAATGATGTGGCTGGAAGAGGGCTAGAGTCTGAATTTTCATGAAAGGAATCTTCCTTTTGCACATCTTAAAAAATGGACAAGTAAGAATAACCCAGCTGGGCCTACATTTCTATAATGCAACTGGTAAGTCAGTTACTCCTGTTAATGAAATACAAGTGTTGGGAAATACTTTTTTTTCAAGACTTTTTTTTTCATGTAATTTTTCTAAAGAAATTTTGGGAAGAATTTAAACTATGGAATTTCTCACATGTTAGGAGCAAATGTTAGTCCTACTCGGATAGTTATTTGTTATATTGGTTATGCACAGAGCATGCCTGTACGACAACTAAATTAGACCACATACTAATTGGTATTCAAATGTTACACATTTCTTGTTGAGTGATTAGTTGCCATTAATCAGTATAGTTGCACAGTGTGTTGTCTCATCCTTATAATGTTCTCCTACTTTACATGCTTTCCTCACTATAGTTTCTGTAGGCTTCAAGCTATCAATATTCATATTGGTTAACTTCTGTGTCCCAAGATGCTAAGCATGCAAGGTGATAATAATTGAAATCACTGTATTTATTTCCTTCTGAGGAAAAGTATCAGTGTTATGTAACAGTATGTCTCAGTGCCACAGATCTTGGAAGTCACGTTCACAACAACTACTTTATGCTAAAGATAACAGGAGACTACTTCGCTAGAAGCATTGACTTTCATGTATGTTCTGTTGTATGAAGGCAGTGCCTAAGGCAGTTAGGTAACACGTATCAATATTAATAGTGACAAAACTTTTAAAATATTCAGGGAGTAAGTATTCACCACTTCTGTGTTCATCTGGATCATGATTGTGGGATATAAAACCAGATGGAGATGTCATCCAGTGACAGGACAAGGGGCAGTGGGTGCAAGCTGGACCATAGGAGGTTCCGCTTAAATATGCGGAGAAATTTCTTCACGGTGAGGGTGACAGAGCACTGGAACAGGCTGCCCAGAGAGGTTGTGGAGTCTCCTTCTCTGGAGACATTCAAAACCCTCCTGGATGCGTTCCTGTGCAATCTGCTTTAGGTGTTCCTGCTTCGGCAGGGGGATTGGACTAGATGATCTTTCCAGGTCCCTTCCAATCTCTAACAATCTGTGATTCTGTGAGAAGAATCTCTGCTTTTCTGTGGATGAAATCCTTGAAACTAGAAATGGTTAGCATCAGCTAGTCAAGCCAATAGGGTGATGTGTGCAGAGAGATGCACAAAACGAGATCAGTCTCTTTTTCTTCTCCCCACACCACCTGCACCTCTGAGAATAGCTATAAACATCAATTGTATATGTCTCTGGAAAGAATGTCTACTTTTCCTCTACCTTCCGCTAAAACTATATATAATCTTTATTTCATGTTCACAGAGGCCGGTTTGCCCATGGCAGTAGCTGGTGAGTGATCTCCCTGTCCCTACCCCAATTCACAAGATTATTTTCCATCATATTTTCTCCCTCCGTCCTTCTGAGAAGGAAAAATGAGAGAGCAGTGTGGTGGTGCTTATCTACCCACCAGAGCTAAACCACCACACCGTTAAGAGACCAAAATCAATTAGCATTTAGGTAGCTCTGCCCCCAAATCTGTTGCAAAATCACTGTAGTCATTGTGCTTAAATTCAGCTCTGTCATAACAATCAGTACAATATGCAGGCTATATTATATATAGCATATATAGTATAGCAGAACTATTCAGAAGAAGTCTGAGAACTGCTGCAGATGAGGCAGCTGTGGATTGAGCCCTAGCTTGTAACAAACATTTTTCATTTGCAGATTTTCCCATCGGGTGTCAATATGACTTTGATAGTTTCCTCTTCTGTAGTGTCAGGAGTTCTTATCAGTAAGACATCCTCTAAGATACAATGAGAAATTCAGATGAAAAGCATGGAAAATTTAAAAGCCAGAAATTGTTTTATCATTTACTTTTTTTTTTTTTTTTTTTTTTTTTTTTTGAAAAGGAAGAGCCAGTGTTATGNGAAAAGGAAGAGCCAGTGATATGTGTTTCTAACTGTACTTTTGCCTGACTGCTCCCAAGTATTGAAACCTTTATACTCCACAAAAATTTTATTCTATTTCTCTACTCAGTTCACTATAAAAGGATTTTAATTAGACCTACTTCACAAGCTGTACCGAGGCCATCAGCAATGCCTGTACATGAAAAGAAGAAATGAATGAAGCAAAAAGATGCTCTAGTTTCAAGCATATCTTACTGGGGTTCACAATGTTAACTTATTTAGTAGGAAAGAAGTACTCTTTTCAGTTCTTGAATTAATAGAGGAATTCCATGGTCTGTGGTATAAAGAAGGTTAAGAATAGTTTCTCTTACCCTTTAAAGTAATTACTGAGAGTTATTTTGGCTAGTAGATAGGTTGAATATAAAATAATATTGTTTTCCTTCCTCTTCCTTTCTTGTTCAGGTTGGAATAATAGCTGCCATTGAGAGCAACGTATCAATGTGGCATTCACAAACCTATACATCATTGTGTGGTATTAAGATAACTGCCTTTCGGGCCTTTCAGAGTGATCAATAGAGTTCTTTCAAAAATCATTCAAGTTTTGCAGCTATGAATGAACCTGGTTAAAATACATTTAACTATTCAGATCTAGTGAGAACTGGGCATTTAGCTATGATGTAGCAAACAGAACAAGAACTGCAATCATTACAGCAAATAGGACAAGAATTGCAATCATTACAGCTCTGAAATATTTTGTGCAAATGTATTGAGCCTTACTTTGTAATTGACTAATTTGATATTCAAATTCTATTTGATGTCATTCTTTGAACACCCCCTACTTAAATTAACAGGACTGAAATTGTAACCTAATAGACCTATCTTTCACCCATACTTTGATTTCTCAGAAAAATGAAACATTTATTGTTTATCACAATATTATTGTGCATTTTCTCTGATCAGTAAGCAAAACTCTATGTCAGTAATAAAATTTGGAAGATGACGCTTGAGATTTTCATCATCAGCATTTTCCAAGACTTCCAGTTTGCATAAATCTGATTAAAGCCAAGCAAACTTTCAAACGTGGTTTGTTTTTTTTTTTTACTTTATTCTTATGTGTATCATAACTATTAAATGGCCTATTTTTCCTTCTGAAAAGACTCTGATAGGCTGCTGTATACAACCCCTGCACTGAGTCACAAGAGTAGCCTAAAATTAAGGAAGAACCTGGGGCTCCGTTTGAATTTGCTCCTTCCCATTTACAGTATCCTGACTGATGTGTTCCCTGTTTGATTTAATGGTGGGACTGGTGTTGGATTGTGTAATAATGTGAAGATACGTGCTGAATAGGTCGGTATGTCTCAGGGGGACGGCATATTTGCGAAGGATCAAATGGTGAGTTATAAATTATACCTGCCCTGCTGTCTTTTGTGCTCAGTAATCCCACTGTAGTTGAGAAGTACGCAACGTGACAGAGAGCAGATGGTTCTGCTCCGCTTCCTTCCTCCCGAGTCTGCCGTGGGTGTGCTGCCAGAGACACGTTGCATCAAGGCGTTTCTCTGCTGTTCTTCCTGACCATTTTTCTGCAGGCCTGCACTGTTCGTCTGAGAGCAAACTCTGTGGTCATTAGGAGAAGCAGAACTTTCCAGTGTCTGGTTCCTTAACCTCATTTTTAATTTGGCTTGCTTTTTGTAGTTCAGGTACGGTCTGATCTAGCACCCATTCACTGGTCAAAACTTTGAAAGAGCATTTGGCTGCCTGCTTCCCCCCCAGCTGCCTCCGAGCAGCACAGGTGTTGTTATTGTGCCCTCCAGAACACAGGAGGTAACGTTCCCAACTTGGCTAAGCTGGGATTTGCGTTCAAAGCTTAGCTTAGTTGTTCTCCCAGGGGTACAGTTATTAATAATTGATGATGCTTTCTTTTATTTAGCTGGTTCTTCCTCGTAATTAACATGTAGATGCTCCTCAAACTTTCTAAAGTTTTTGTGCCAATCAGTTGCTGTAATCTAATATTTCAACTAAGAAATTTTCCTGGGAGATAAGGTTTGTAGTACTCAACTTGAAGTTCCACAAGATCTCATGTAGGAACTGTGGACTGATCTTTTATTATGCCATGAATCTTACTGGAAAACAAGTTAAATAATATGAGTCCAGGTTTTTGCATTGGGATGCAATGAAATACCGCGGATTGTTTTTATGCACAGATCAGAATTGTTACAGTAAAGCAGAGATCCCAAGGTCAGAAAACAGCAGCATCTGAACGTTTCATTGATTTGGTTGTTAAGGTTCAAATTAATAGTACCTCCTGGATCTGCGTATTTTTTAGCTTATAAAATTTATCACTTATTGTGGTTTGTTTTATCCTAGTACTGTAAAATGTGTTTACACCCATGACTGAAAGAATGTCCAGATGGTAAATGTATTTTGGTTTCTTGGTGACTTGGTGTGGAGTAATTTTCATATTCTTTAGGCAGCATATATAGATTTTTTTTTTTTTAATGCAGATAAAGGTGCAATATATAAATTTTTGAAGTTTGACTTGTATGTCTGTAGTCACAAGTGTTCAGTATAAGACCTGAAAATTAGAGGCCTGTTCTCTAACATCCTTTTTTTTCGTGACCAAGTCCTAGATATTAGAAGTGGAAGACTACCTCTCTTGAAGATTTGGGATTTATGTTACAGATTAGAGGCCACACCTTTCTCATCTGGATCTCTAACACAGTGCTCCCAAATCCACTTTTACACACTAGAAGTAATAAACTGGTTTCCATAAGTCCTGTAAACATCATTGACCCTATTTTGAATTTTCTCTTAATTCAAGAGGCCTGGAAAAGAATTCAATATCGGTTTAAGCAAATTAAGATAGTTTGAGGTGAATATTTTTACAGGAAAGATGAAAACTGTCTTGGACCAAAGTGTTTGCTGTTCCCAGAGTAGGCACAGTTTCCTTACAAGTGTAATAAATGGCAATACTTGTAAAATGTGGCATGCAAGTGGTGGGGGAGGCAGAGGTCATTCTTCACGCGTTAATTCCTTTGCATCTCTTTTGAGACTAGCATGGGTATCTTTTCTTAAAAGAAAGGAACACAGATGAGAGACTAACTCAAGAGTTTTAAACACATCCTTCGCTGCCACAAAGTGATTATATTCATTGCCACCATTAACCCCGTTGACTCAGTCACTGCACAGTGGCTGAAGCTGCACTTCTGAAACACTCGGCGTGGAAACGCTGACAGCCTTGATAAACAGGCTGATGTGTTACATGCTGCTGCTGCCTGTTGAACAGCTCTGGCACGAATAGCTAGCTTCCCTCTAATGTGGACAGAAATTCTAAGTGAAATTTTAATCAAACAAAAAAGGCTGTCTGAAATATACTGAAATGCTAGTAGACCTCTTGTATTTGGACAATATTGGATTTGTCTTCTCTGCAACACTGTAACTATGTCAGTTAGCTTTTGTCCATGCTTTTGCTTAAGTTTGTCTTTGTGTTTAAGTCAGTATAGTTTGCTCCCATATTGCACTTATTTCTTTCTTAAATTCACATGAATAATCTGTCCAAGTATCAAAGAGATGTTCTACACTATGTTTTTAGCCACATCCTGAATTGAATGCAGTATAAGAATATTACTATATTTACTATGTTTGTGATGTCTTTGTTGTGTTTGTATTGTTTTCTCTTTACATATGTAATTTAGATATGAGGCTCTGCACTGCCAGCACTGCATCCAGCTCTGGGGCCCCCAGCACAAGAAAGACACAGAGCTATTAGAGAGGGTGCAGAGAAGGCTCTGGGGAGACCTTGCAGCATCCTTTCAGTGCTTAAAGAGAGATGATAAGAAAGATGGGGAGGGGCTGCTTACTAAGGCCTGTAGTAATAAGGCAAGGGCTAATTATTTTAAACTGAAAGAGGGGAGGTTCGGATTAGGTATAAGATATTCTTCACTATGAGGGCGGTGAGGCCCTGGCCCAGGCTGCCCAGAGCAGCTGTGGCTGCCCCATCCCTGGGGGTGCTCAAGGCCAGGCTGGGTGGGCCCTGGGCAGCCTGAGCTGGGGGGAGGTGACTCTGCCTATAGCAGGGGTTGAAACCTGGTGAGCTTTCAGGTTCCCTCCAAGACATTCTGTGATTCTATGATTCTATGAATAAAAGAAGGGATCTTGCATAAGTATTGCTTTCAATTTTTGAAGAGTTAGACTTTATTGTTACATAAATATACACTTAGACAACTTTCTATGCATATTTTGGCCCTGCCAGTTATGAGTGCTGTGCAGAAACCTACTTTTTCGTTGATTCTCCTGTAGGTTCAGAACAATTATTCAATTACCTTGAGACAACATGAAAGCCATCGGTGAGGTATGAATTTAGAGAGAGGTGCTTTTTGTATCAAGTGAATTATGTAACTAGTGTGATCTTAAGAAAGTGGATTCTAGATTGCAAATTTTATTACAAGAGTTGTGTGGGGTTTTTTTTCCTTTTTTTTTTTTTTTTTTTTCTTTTTTTTTTTTTTTTTTCTCCTTTTGTTTGCTATAGCTTAAATTCCCTGATGTCAATACTTTCATGTTTGTGATACAGAAGTTTACAAAAGACAAATACAAATAAATCATACAGTAAAAACAAATCATAGTAAATTTATCCAGCAAGCCTGTGCCATTGATCACAGACAATCATTCTATTTACTTTGCATGCTCTTCTTAAAAGCAGCAGTGTAGTATGCATTTTTCTGAAGCAAGGTTGAATAGACTCCATCTGACATGTAGTGCTGAGGCTGGAGTGAAACTGATCGCTACCATTTATGACTCCCTGAGTACATTTTCTCTTTGAGAATTTATTATGCAAGATGAATCAGTTTCTCAAAAAAGTTTGTTTTTGTTTTGTTTTTACTCTCATTTTAATTGCCATAAAAATAAAAAGTTCTGGAGAATAATTTTTCACTTATGACAATTAAAAATATATTTGTCCTCTCTACTCCTACTTATTTGATGTTTTCTGTAACAGAGGAAACAAATAAGTATTAGTAAAATTTGTTATCTAATAATATCAAAGCAATGGTTTAAGTATGTCTTCTTACATTATGGAGGAGAGCAAAGGACATACTAATCATAATTTGGCTGAAACAGGAGCAGGAAATTTACTGATAGAAGTAAAAGCTGATAGAATTTACTGATAGAATTTACTGGTGGAAGTCAGTTGGAAACAGGATTGTTTAGGACGTCTGACAACTGGGTCTTTAACTTTGCATTATGCTAGCAAATAAAAGCTATGAAAGAAAAAGCTTTCTCAAAAACTACTTTATCTTTTATGTATTTCATAAAGATTATTTTCCTTAGTACCCCATTTTGTACTGAGCTGCTTCTTTGAAACTGGACCCGTGATGCTAAAATAATAATTCAGGATTTTCAAAAGTATCCTGATAGTTCATTTTGCTTTTAACAGTTTGTAGAGTTTATTTACCAAAACCTATCCTTTTCAATCTTAATCAGAACTTCATTTTTTATAGTACAGTACTATTAGGTGGAAAAGAATGGTCATAGTAGAAGTAGAAAAAGAGAATGTGCATGTTTCATTGTTGAACATCCAAGGGACACAATTTTCTTCAATGAGCAGTAGGGTTAGTCTAAATTTCATGTCCTACAAGGGATGTTGCAGAGCACTATTGGTCAAAGTGAAATGAAAATAAGACTGTTTTTTAGGGAAGAGAAAAAATGTTCTTGTTCAAAAGGGTTTATATCAAAAGCAATTAATTTGAAATTAGGGGAAAAACTATAGTGTAATGTGGGAGCAAGAGACAAATATCATGAATTCATGCTAACGATTCTCTAATATTCTCATCTGCTTAGAAAATGAGGAGATATAGATGCAATGAGAGATCAGTTTCAGAAATAACTTTGTTTTAAGGAGTATTTACTTAAAAAATGTATATGTAAGCTATATATTAATCTCTTCAGCCTCTACCTAAACCGACAAGAGCTGTAATAATTAGGACTGCCATAATGACCATAGGTTATCCCCTTCAGCTCACAGATATACTCAGTGCAAACAATAATTATTTTCCAATGATTTTTTGAGGGGTGAGAGATACTTCTGAAGAAGATTCTGTAGATACTAGGAAAACGCATCCATAGCTGAAGAATATGAGAACTTGGCTTACCCCAAAGCATTTCTGACTACAGTATCCTCATTAGCAGAGGGAAATGAAATTCTCAGTGGCCAGATGTGAATCAAGTACTCTGATTTTCTTTCTTAAACTCTGTCAGTAATTTCCTAGTGTCACCGTGCAAGTCTTTTTAATTTCCAGTCTAGAAGGATTTGCTGATTGCTGGCAGTTCTTTGATCACTTCTTCAAACAACTGATCATAATAATTACAATGTTCTTATTTAATAAGGCAGCACTCCTATAAGGGCTAAGGAAATATTATTTATGGCTCAAGTAATTCAGGTACAGAGAAATTGAATTCATCATGTAGGACCAAAGGTAGGGCTCCACTATTTCTATTTAAGATTTCTTATTAAAAAAAAAATGAGTTCTTACATCCTGTAAGATTTGCTCAGTAGACCTCATGTTGCTCAAAAATGTGGAATATTTTGTACATGAATATGAGGACAGTGCATAGATCTTTGCTGTCATGTATTCAGTTCTTATTTGAAAATGAACCTCCAAGGCTCCATGCAAGGTATTTGTTCATATATTCTTCAGTTTGTCATCTTTTATGTCAGCCCAGACCTCCCTCTTTTCTCTATTCTCAAAAAGAACTTATAGAAAGTTTCTGGATAGAGACAAATGATTTTTCAAGATCTTGGTTGCATCCAATTTCTGCTCACGGCTTATATTTGTTAGGAATAAGAGAAAACAAACAAACAACAACAACAAAAAAAAACCAGCCTCTTAACTAAAATACGCATGCCAGCATGTAGCTCTGATAGTGACATGGTTATATGGGTAAAGATTGTTGTTTGGCAAGAAAAAGCTTATTGTGTTCAAAAAGTAGGATAAGTCACATCAGAAAATTGTGGTTGTTGACATACCTTGTAACTCTGGGAAGACTACTGCTGTTTGCCCAGAGGAATGCAGATTACTCTTTCTTTGACAACTTTCACACAAGCATGTCTGAATTAATTTATTGTGTAGCTTTTGCTCTTGTAAGCCTTAGCTCCTGTATGTGATTGCCATTGTAAATGTGGAGTATGGGAAAGTGGGCAAGGAAATGCTGTGGGCACAAATAATATTTAGAATGCAAAATAAAAATAAAACATTATTAAGGTTAGCCTTTTATTCACCCCCCAAACTATCTTTGAGATTTCATATGAGGGGCCTCTGAAATGATACTGGAAAATTGTCAGAATGGTAATAGAACATTTGATGTAAGTATCCTCCAGAGACACTGTATGCCAGCCAGCAAAAAAAAAAAAAAAAAAAAAAAAAAACAAAAAAACTCT
>VXAV01005192.1:176996-220565 GCA_013399715.1 Alectura lathami
TTAAAAAAAAAAAAAAACAGCCCTGAGAAGGAGTGAGCTAAAACATTCTATCAGAGCAGCGAGACCTTTAGCAATTAAGACAGCTTTGTGTGCTGGGAGGTTTGTTTTTCAGTACTAAAACATGGAACTGGGAAGGATGTCTGCATCATCTGCTAGCTGAGGAGAACCATGTGAATCTGATGTACTTCAGTACAGAAGGCGCAGCTTTGAACTCTGTGTAAAGACTGTTCAGGGCCTCACTTCAAGTTGGTGTAGTCACGACCTGTATTGCATCTGCTGCACTGTTTCTCATGAACCACCCACTTGCATTCGTTGTGTTTCTATCTTGGTTTGTTTATTGATGGTCATGATATTCATGTATCAGACTTCATCCTGCTAGGGAAACATTTTTTTATTCCACTTCGTGGGATAGAATGTTTTATGATCACTCTAGTAGAGGGTGCACCCTAATCCTTGTCTGCAGCTGATTCAATCTGAGTTCTCTTTGGAACAAGAGTTAACAACGTTTTATGAAATTTCAGAGGAAGGCAGAAAAATTTGCCTGTTCAGAATTTGAACCAACAGATAAATTCTTTTCATCTTCGTGTGATCCTTCAGTAATTCTACCTCTTTCTTCACTGTTTTTAGTATCCTCCATCTCACTAGCTGTGTTCATTTTCCAATAGCTAAGCTTCTCCTTCAGAGTCTGTAAGTTCCTTGAATGTTTAGATTACTTTAGTGGTACTTTCTCGTTAGCATTGTGTGACTTTTTTCCAAAACTGCTGTGCTGTTTTTTTTTTTTTTAAATCACATTTTCAGTCTAGTCTTTTTTTTTTTATTTTAGTGTCTTCACACTGGTAAACTGACAATGTGGGCATCATGTCGATAGTATACCAGCAACTTTGAGAACTAAATTATGCCTTCAGTGTTTTGTACCTCAGAATGAAAGCTGAGGCAACAAGTCCAAGTTTTGAATAATTTCGGTAAATTGGAAATTTAGTGTATTTTTTGTCATACTGAGCAAAAGTGTGAAACAAACCCTGCTGATGCTGCTGTGCAGTTTGTTTCTCAGTTACAGCTCTCTTCTAGTTGAAAAGAGAATATGAGGGTGTTAACTTTACCTGCAGTTTTGATTCTGTTGTGCAGTTGCTCAGGCAGACATTGTGGTCACTCAGTAACAGAACATAGCCTAAGTCTTCTTGCTGTTAGTCCTTGCATAATCTGCATGGCTGGAGAAGATTTGACAGTACAGTAAATGAAGAGTACAAAAAGTAAGCTTATTTGCTTATAAGAGAGATCACACTGGATTATTTAATGGTATTTTCTGACTTAAGAAATTGCAAGCTAGTCCTTAAAATGATTTTATGCATGGATTCTACTTTGTAGTGCAGTGACATTATGCTAAAAGGGCATGTCCAGGAAATGAACTCAGACTTAATCCTTTTGCCTGATTTCCCCTTGTAACAGACANACAGACATTAAATGCATTGCTACCCCCGCCCCGCAACACACACACACAAAGCTAATTGAGTTTATCTTGAACGACAGACCTGAGTATAAGAAATGGTGAATTAGGGAGATTTTAAAATACTTAGCATGGCTTTATTTAAATTATATTATTTTAATTATATATATAGAGAGAAAGAGTGATAAAGGGTCTGATTCTGTATCAAAGTTTACCATACTCGTAGCTGCTGGGTGCTTTATATATGGTAGTGTCTCTTGCTATTAGGTGTTAGATCATGCACTGCAATGTGCTTGTGTATCAGACTGATCCTTCGCATTATGTCTTGTATTCAGCTGTGGAGAAATGAGGGTTTGCTGCAGTCATTTGAGCCATCCAGTCATGATTACGGTTTCTTTTAGTTCGTTTGAAGCACTAACAGGATGAAAGCTAGTTTTTGATTTGGCTTTAAGTTGTCATAAAGCTTTAAAATAAAAATTAATGTCACATTCATTCCAAAAGACTGCATATGGCATATTGTACTCCCTGGATGCATCTTGATTTTTATAATCCTCCTATGTTTGCCTATAAGACAATTTAAAGTATTTTTTAAAATTATACAAGTCTGCCTTTTTAATGTTCCTTAAAAAGTGGACATAAATTAAACCCACAAAATACTTAGCTGTGTAGCACTGTCAAGATTTCAATTGGTTGACAAAATATCACTTGGCTGTTGACTTCTTCAGTGTTGAATTTTATAAGGAAGAAGTGTGCAAGTAGAGGACAGTTTTGAAGGAGGTTCCTAAGTTAGCGATAATTTCATTGTTAAGGATGTCACTTCCTGAGTGAATATACTTGCTGTAATGTTGAAAAGAGTATTTCATTTTCTTTATAATACTGCTAGCTAAATTGCAGCACTGCTCTGTGAGACTTTATGGGCAGTGTAAAGTGTAGAGAATATCTTCCTGCTTCAGTTCTCCTTTTAAGCAAGTAAATTTTATATGGTAGTTTTCTGAGCGTCTAATATGGGCAAATTACCCTTATCGTTACAGCAAGAAGTAGACACATGCACATATGAGAGAGAAAGATTTGGTATTACCATCACCCACACCAGAGCTGAGTTCAAAAGCAGTACTTTATCATTGCTCTCTCAGATTTCCCTTAAAATAACACTTTACAGTGACTGCAGCTTAGGCTGGCAAAATAAAGGTGGCCCATGTAACGGTGCCTATTTCTCTGGTACTGGTTAGCTGAGGATGGAAGGCTAATCAGTTCAAGAAGTCCTGTGTCCTGCAGGCACTTGGGCAGCCTATAGCCTAACGGCGACCACTGATAAAGCTCCATTAGTAAAACGTTGTACGCATGGATACCAGACAGCATGATGCAGTAGCAACTAGACTAGTTCCAAGTCAAACGAGCTTCCAGCAGACGTTTTTTTATTGACAGGTTTTCTCTCTTCTGATTTGGCTCAGGTACGTGCTGCACCACCTCAGGCTGAAGTTCTGACGCAGCCTTTGTGGATAACTCAGGGCTTAAGGATATGGCCTGAACTGTAGGGAGCTTTTCAGCATTAGTTAACTGTGGTAGGTAGAATAGTTCTGGCATACAGTAAACTAGAAAGATTTTGTACTGTGCAGCTCCGAGTTTGACTGGTTTTCTTGTGTAATGTTGTTTCTTGTGATTTAATGAAAAACAAATAAAACTTTTTCTTATGAATCTTATTCAGATATTTAAATACCATGATGCAGATTTGTTATTCTGTAGGGTTTTTGTTTGTTTTAAACAGAAATCCTAAGATACAGCATTGTTAATGGTGATTAATGATTTTGTGATCCTGCACTGTTTTGTTTTGTCTGCAGACAGTCGTGCTTTTACCTTTCTCCATAGAAAAGACCAGCTGATAAATTCATTAAATTTGCTCAGCAGAGTGAAGATCTTAAAAAAAATTAAGCAACATCTAAACCTGAACAGAACAGCTCATATTTTTCCATTAGTCAAAAAGCACTCTGTAAGTACTGCTGTGAAACTTTGAGTTGAATTATAAGAATACTTGTTCTGATTCCAAGTTGGGTTCGAACATAAACAAATTAGAGTTGTTAATTTTGTGAGAAGTTTCATCTAGATTAGTCTTTACCTTGAACTCCCAATTTAATATTCCCTAAGACTACAAAACAATAATTTGCTGTATAAACAATACAAGTAGGAACAAAGTCTCTCTGGATACCCCCATCTGGCAGAGGAAATCTGGCTGTTAGTATATCAAAAGACTGGGTGAATTTCTGCAGTTTATATATAGGCTTAACTTCATAGATCTAAAACTTTTTTTCTTCTAAAATTAGGAACCTTATAACTTTTATTGGGGACAGCATTATTATTATTATTATTATTATTTTAATTGAGAGGAATGTATCTAGCCTCCAATTTTATGAACAGCATCAAATTATGGAGTAAGGGGAAGGTGTTATTCGCTTTTTTCCACTCATGAACAAAGTATTCTGGACCTATCCGCCAATGAGATGTTTCTTCGTAGTATTATTGTTAACAGCCAGCAGGTGCACATGCATTCCATCAGATTTTTAGTCTAGATTAGGTTTCTGTCCCCAGAAATATAGTGAACAAGTTTTCTGTTCGTTGACACATTTTCTTCAGTGTTACCTAGGAAATGAAATGAAGATTAGTAACAACAGGATCAAACTTCAACGTATCCCATTGCACTTTTTTGTTGTAATTGTTAATTTATGTGTCTGTTTTCATGGATTTGTTGAAGAAGGACAGAACACACACAGAAAAAACAATTTTGGTTGCTGTTAATGTGGGAAGAAGAGGCACAATTTTTATTTAAAATGATCTGCCAAATATTTTATTTTCAGTGAAGTATCTGTGTGTGTTTTGTACAAGCACTTCTCTCACAAAAGAAAGTACATGTTGGAAAAGTAGAGCAATGGGAAGATGTATTGGCTGAAGCAAATCCCACTGTCATGTAGTATGTAAAAATTAAATATTTATACCTACTCACTGGGATAATAAAACTGTATTCAATTATGTTGTACACACTAAAAAATGGTTGTTGAGGCCGCTAATAACATTGCCACTCACAATATATATAGTATAAACAATATATGAGAAGACATTATAGGGAAATAGTCTGTGGTCTGTAGAATTTCTGCTTGTGTTTAAAGAATTATGAAGACAGATGATAGAGGCCTTTCCAACCTGAATAAGTCTATGATTTTGTGATGTCTCTGTAGCCATAAATGCAAATTTCAAAGATGTTCTGCTAATGATGATCTCAAAAAATGTGATTGGTTCAGGTTGTCCTTCATGACTAACCCAAGCCCTCCAGACTAAGAAATGCAACAAGTGCTGTCTTTTTCTTTAGCTGGGATAATTCTCTCTTTTCTTCCTAGATGTACGTCATTAGTCCTTTCATGGTGGGTCTCTGTAACACAGGTACATTTCTCACTGCCTTGCAAATTAAACAAGAACACTCTGGGTTCCTGAGTTAGCTAGGACTCATTTGGGACACGTGTTGTGGTTATGACTTTGATTCATTAAGGTAATGTGCACCAGCCTATAGCTAGATATGAAAAATCTCGCTGGGTTGCTTAGCACTGCTGTTAGAGCCTGCCTGTAGTCTGAAGCACCAAGGAGCAGCCTCTTTTGTTCAAGCATCTTTCCTTGTAGGTTTGTAATTCCTCTTAGGCTTGTTCACTGCAGGCATATCTTTGTTGGAAATTCTTCTCTTTATTTCTTTTGGGACTCTTCTGTGTAACTTTGTAAGCCAAGGAGCTCCAGCTGTGTCGTGACAATTTTGTAAATAGCTATTGCTTAGCATGAACTTCGTTTTCAGATGGAAGAGCACAATTAACCCTTGCTTTTTTCCCCTCGTGCTAAATTTTCTCTTTCTTATCTCTGAGAAGGTGGTGTACGCTTCTCTGCATGAAATAGTTACCATTAGTAATCAACACTCAACAGAGCACAGCATTTGTCAGAAATCCCTTTTCTTCCAAACTGACGGTGTAAATGAATGCATTCCTATGTGAATACGATTATTTTAAAAGCCTTAACAGAGGAGCTGAAATTACTTTCTCATTTCCACTCAGTAAATGGATTCATTGATCCTTAATAACTTCAAAATTATTCCACTAACTGTCATGTTTCCATTATTAAACTAAAAAATGTCATTGGATTGTCAGGTGTGTGTTGCATCACTATAACTTGAATGTATCAGACTGTTTTGAAACAGCAGCAATAAGTAAATAAATAAAAGTAATAAGTAAATAAAAATATTTTCCTACTCCTGATAGTTAGCATCATAAAGGAGATGGAGAAAATGGGAGAATATCTGCAATATCTGCATTGCCTGTCATCAGTGCTACCAGATGCCAGTATTGATTTAAAAATGATGATAACAATTGAAAGATAACAGTGTTTTAAAAGAGACTATAAGCTCTGCCAAAGAAAAAGTCGAAATCAAGCAGACTAGTTGATGCACAGTATGCGTATCTAAATTAGTAGAAAATTATTTTTTTTCCTGAGGAACTCAGGAAGAATCAATACTCAATTTGACAATTACTTCTTGTAGGACGTGATGTTGCTTAACTTGAATTAGTATACGTAGGAACTTTAGTATGTGGCCTTCAGGGCAGGGGAGTGGGGTGGTTCTGAGTTTTTTTTCCACTTTCCTTTCTCTGCTTTTCATAATTAACCTGGTAAAATAGAGAGCTTTTGTTTTGTTTTGTTTTCCCTACAGTACTGTGCAAACATACAGTTGACATTTGTGAGGATTACAAAATTTAAAGATTAAAATGTGTTCAGATCATGTGCCAAAATTACTCAATGTATTTTATAGGCTTGCTGATGAATTAAGAGGAAGAAGTATTTATGAATTAAGCTAGTCTGAAATGGCCTGGCATATTATTTTATATTTATAGGTTTAATTTATATCTAAGTACTTTCAATTCCTAATTTATACACACAGCTTTGAATTTATCCCTCACGCCACTTTTTCTAGTTTGTTTTATAAACATTAGGATGTGTTGTGAACTGTCTAAGAAATGTAATATTTTGAATTATACATTTTAGTTAAATATGTTGCTCATCAGTTTATGTGTAAATGTCTTCTGTGTCTGAGTAAGAAAAAATTAGAGGAATTTTAATGACGTACTTTCTTGGGCATGATTTACAGAGTTTTGCCAGCAGGGGCTGCAGGGGTTCTCTGTGGAAGGAGTCCACAAAACTGCCCTGTGCCAGTCAGGGCCAGGGCCCAGCTGGTGCTGACACCAATGCTACCCTCCTCACACACTAAAACTTTGAGCGTTGCATGACAAAAACAGGGGAATTTGAGACAAGAAAGGGGGAAGGAGAGTTGTCTGCCTGAAGCTGAGTCTAGGAAAGAGGGAGAAAATGTGTTAAGTGTTTATTTCAGTGTTATTATTTTCTTTTTCTCAACACACAAGACAGTTATTAGAACTTTGTGTAAATTGACTCTAAGTAAAATTTCCCCATCAGGACTGTTTTGCCTGCAACAAGTACCTTTCCATCATGCCTGAGTAATAAACTGCCCAAATTTTTTTAATATTGAGTATACTTTCCATACAAATATCTTACTTTAAATCAGATCAGTATCTGAATGAGAGGGAGGTGTTTCAGGAAGAAGAAAGAGACCATGTTAAAGAGATTTAATATGACACCAGAAATGCATTTTTCATTTATTCTGTTTAGAACATATCTTGAAAGACTCTTATATAGTTATATTTTATTATTTTGCGTTTGTAATAGAACGCTCTTCCTAGATTGAGACTAACTTGTAGGAAGCATTTCAACCACCTTTAAAATGCAGCCATCTCACTGAAGCCAGCAGCTATTCAATAATAAATAGAAATGCTACAAAGCACTTGAGATAAAAGGTGCTGTTTATCATTCATTCATTGCTGTTAGAAAATCGGGACTGTAGTAACGCATTGTGTTTGAGCACATGGCTGGGTCCTTCAGTGCTTTGCCTTTTGTGACACTAGGTCATCTTCTGTTTACTTTACTAATTGTTACATGGAAATTCCATAGTCCCACTTTGTGCCCTCTGGAGTAGATATAGGAGAGGAGATCTGCCCTCTTCAGTTAGGTTGGAGGAGTAGGCATCAATGTCTTACTGGTCTTTAACAAGCACAGCCATCTTCTTTTTTGGTGGTTGTTTTTTTTAATTTGTTTACTTGTTTTTGTTTTTTAAGCTTATATCAATATTGCTGGAGGACCTTTAATGGCTGAAAGGGATAAGGAAATGCTCTGTTCTTTGTATGTAGAGAAAAAATGACAAAGACAGGGTCGGAAGCTAATTTATATGTGTCAAGGAAATGAGAAACTTTTTTCCACTTTATAATGAACAAGGATGTTGAAGCTCAGGGGAATATATTTTCTTTTTTCCTCCTATGTCTTTCACCAAAAAAACCAGACTCAATTCCCACTACAGTGTGCAAATAAATTCATATTTGAACCTGTTACAGAGAAAAAGGAAGCCATCTAGCAGAAGGAATCAATGTAGTTCTATAAAAGAGGCAGAAATGGACATTTATTCCCTTGCCTTTTTTCTTTTTATTTTCTTTTTCTTTTTTCTTTTTTCTTTTTCTAATCATTTTGCTTTTCCATTTTATTCATGACTCTTTTTTTCCACAATAAGTAAATGAATGTTTGAAGCTCTCTAACAGATGTTTTCTTATTTTACTCGGGTGGGTTATTTATGATGAATTAGTCATTTATGTCATTTTGTTCTGGCAGCTACATTCTGAACTAATTAGTACACTAGAGGGATCTCCAAATTGGAAGTATGTGGGCAACCAGTGGTTAAGTATCTGATACCATATTGCAGAGTCCATCATGACTGAAATATGAGACTGTGGCACACTTACAGTCACTGCGTGTGGCATAATTGTGTTTTTGAAGCACTGCACTGCTAGTGCTCTGCAATTTTTCATTGTTCAACTTTATAAAGGAAACACAAAAGACCTGTTAAATTGTGATGAATTACAATTTTGAATAATTTACCCTATACTGGCTAAGTAATATGCATATTATGTTGTGCTTGTGTTTTGCCTGAAATGACGGGAGGTATTTAAGCAAGTGGATGTACATGTGTGTATCTATGTGTGTGGTTTTATATATACACACATTCCCGGCACAGCTGAGATTCTGACTTTTTCTCTAACAGCTGAAATGGCAAGAATTACATTTTCCACAATGTAAAAGTAAGATGTAAGGATGCAACAAACCAGTTCCAATTTCATACTAGTAGATGATTAGAACTAGTTTTCTACTAGAGATTTAAAAAAAAAACAAACAAACAAAAAACAACCTTATTCATGTCAGGCATTTACCTATAACTTTGCATCCTCAGTATCTGTCTTCTAAAAGTATGAATTTTACTGTCATACTAAACTCAGTGTCTGATCACTTTTGTTAGTTATATCCATGTTCCACCGTGTTGGTAGCTAAAGGTTTAGCCACCAAAAAAGCTAGCTAAACGAAGGTTTCCCACTTTTCCACCTCTCAGCATTCTCTCCTCCAAATGTCTCCCAGCATGCTTCCTGTCATGTGGTTCCTCCCCTCACAGCTGGTGCTCTTAATGCCGGAAGAGAATTGCCATGTGCTCCTCTGCCTAGTTAACATTCTGTCCATGAGTCACTCGCCCTGGTGGCAGAGCTGTTTGAAGCCTGCTGCGAGGGGCTACCTGAGACCTGCAGGGTATGGCCAACACATGGGTTAGCTGGGTGAGTGCCCATGTGTGAGCTAAATGGGCACCTGGGCGTGACAGAATGGGGTGCTGCTGCATGAATTAGTAGCATGCACCTATGAACTGACGGTGTGTCCATGCATGAATGAGGTGGGCATCCATGCAGGAATTAGTTGGGCACGCATGCATGAATTGGGCACCGATTGAACGCTCATGCAAGAACTAATTGAATGTTCATATGGGAACTTTTGGGAGACGCAAACATGAACTGCTTGGGCATTCATGTGTCAGTTAATTAGATGCTCATGCATGATTGGTCTCCTTCATTATTTCTCCCTTCTGTTTTATACATCTGCTAAGTCATTTCCCACTCTCACAATTAATACTTAATTATATGACTACTAAAAGGGATAGTAATGTACACTTAGTGCAAAAAAAATATTCAAACTAGTTCTGCAAATTGCATGCATAAAAGCAACTTATCCAGCTGCTACATTGCTGAGAAAACTATTTGTTCTTGTATAAACATGCTATGCCATTTATGTGTCTCAGTTATGGTAGGTTTTGCTTCATTCATCATTTGAAAATATATATATGCAAAGAGCAAAAGCCATTCCTCAATTATTTATAACTATGAGATAAATACTGCAAGTCTTTTTCATGGTAGCTAACACAACAACAACAACCAAAAAAAACTAACAAACAAAAATATTAATTCCTGTTGTATTTGGAGGACAGCAGTAATTTTTCCAGTTACTTTGGAAAATGAAGATGTAGATGTTACATTATGAAACTACATAAACATGCGAAGACCTTACTAAAGCTTTAGTAAGATTATTTCACAGCTGATAATTTGACTGTTTTCCCAGTGTGACTAAGGTAAGGGATGGCAGTAAATAATGGTCACAAATAACGCTGGATTCCTCAAAGAGCTCTAGTATGTCACTTTGGAGTTTGGTTTCATTTTTTTTGAGTGCCTGTGTATACCTAATGGTAGGAGCTCTCTTTTACTTTACATACTGCCAGCTCTTGGAGTCTCAGAGAAAATACGAGTGTGTGTTTCAGCACGTGGAGGCTTCCCTGCTGCTGTAAGTGCGAATCTCCGTGGCTGCTGCCAAGGACTGTGAACTGGCAGTTTCACTGGCAGCCCGTTGTGACTGTGTCACTGCATGATTTTTCAGATGGCATCCAAAAGTGTGTGCACCAGTGTTTAAGCCCTGAGGAGGAAGCTTAAGATTTAGCATTAGCTCTAAGCCCTGGAACAGGTCAGAGATTCCTTAGGTTCATGCTTTGAGCTTTGATGGGATAACTCAGTGCGTCTTTTGGGTGAATACTACTTTGGGTTTTGGTCTAGTGAGACCTGTGTTTTGCAGCTGCAATGGGTAGCACTAGTGGAAGAATCAGCATGGATAATACATAGCTCGCTTAAAAACTAATGTAAAAAAGAAAAAAAAAAAAAAAAAAGATATCATGGGTCCGACCAATATTCTGAAACTGTGAAATTCTTTTAATATAAGCTATTCAGTATTATCGTGGTCAACTGTTGATCTCATCCAATATTGTAAGTTGTCCTGAGATATTTTGGTAGGAATTCTCTGAGGAAAGCTCCAGAATTGCAGCAAGTGACGTTCAGCTGTGGCATCGTTTACCACAACTGTCTTACCACGACTTTGGGTCGGACAAGAAGTAAAAGCTATGCCCATGAATGTAATTTTCAAAGGAAGAGACAGTGCAAGGCTTAACATTGTGACCAGTTCCCACCAAAAATAATAGTATTCTTAGATTTCTTTTCCTGTACTAACCTTTAGTGATTTTTGTGTTGTCTGTTGTACTATTACATTTTATATGTCAATAACATGTTAAAATGTCTAATGGGAAACAGTTATTACAAAGAAATAGAAACTCTTTTCAGTAGCATTGCATTGCAATTATTGAAAGACTGTATAAATTGCCTGCTTGCAAAACATACAGTTTAAGATAAATATAACTAGAAGCTTTATATTCATTTGCTAATGACCTTGTCTTCCCAGGCACCTAAATTTTCCCTGAAAATTAGGGAAAAGTACATATTTTCAAGGAAATTATTTTTCCTACTTTGGAATATAGTGTGGGTGAGACTATTTCTCTTTTTTATTTGAAAATTAAGTCATTCCGAATTATTTATAGAAGCATACCAAATTACCTTGAAAGAGCATGAGTAAGTGATATGGGTAGAAATCCACAACAACAAAAAGATGTTACTTTTGAGAAGAAACATTCTTATATGATATTATACAAATAACATTTTTGTATTCTAAATAGAATACATTTCATTTGTGAAACAATGTTTCACTTAATTGCAAAACATGCTTTTTTCAGAACACTTAAAAATCCAGCTGTGAGGGAGAAATGACTGCAAGGTTTCAAAATAATTTACTCTTTCCTTAAAAATACAAAGTGCTATCTACTCAACTTTTCTCACTTTTAGAGAATCTTTTAGCCTACTTGCATAACTAGTGCATGAAAAAATGTGATTCTAGTTGTTCGTTTTTCTTTTTGATTATTCATTATTTATAAAATGCAGAGAAAATAGAAATGATTGTTTCAAGGGATTTCCTTTGGCTATACAATTTTCTTGAAAGGATTTTCTTGTACTTTTTTAATTCAAAGATTAAAAGCAGATGTGACTATATATGAAGACAGCTCATGTTTTCAGAGGAAGATAGAAATACAAAAAGGAAACTAGAAGATTTTGAGGAGTTTTGAATTCGCCAAATGTTTAAGAAGATGGAAATAGAGTCCAGGTTGTTTATATGCTGAGAAAGCAAGAAAGAACTCGGAGGCCATGGATTTCTAGGGGAGGTTTAATTATAGTTTGGGAAAACAGAAAGCAAGTAAAAAAAAATAGTTTTTTTGTACTGATTTATAGATTTAGTGACATATAGAGCAAACTTTTGCTGGGGTCACTTTCTTTTTTAAATGGTCTGAGCTACAAGTAATAAACAATACTATTACAAAATTGTCAAACAGTTCTTTTGAACAGGGAGAGGAAGAGAGGTGGTCTGTGTATTAGTTAGAACTCGATTTACTTTCTAAGATTATTTCTGGACTCTTCATTTCAAATTCCAAGGACTTTGTATTGCTAGTGTGGCTTACTTGATGTCATCTAAAAAGAGCAGATGCTAAAATATTTTTTTTTCCATATGAAAATTAAGATAGTTAATGTTTGTATGTATGTGAAAAAAATCAACCTTGAATTTCAGAGATGGCAGATGCTTTAAGCTGGAGTTTGAACTATTGGAAATGTGTATAATGGAGACAGAGGCGGCCACAGCCTGGAGGCTGAGAAGGAAAGAATAATGTCTCTCTCTAGGGAAGAGTTACGTGTTGGAATCCCTGCCCCAGTGTCTTGCCATGCACTGCGTTAGCAGTAGACCTTCGCTGTATGTTTTCTGTCCTACTAGTTTCAAAGGAAAAGACATTTCTCTGATCTGCACTAAATGGCAACCTTGCCTTTTTTATTTTAACTATGAATAGGTAGAAGAGTTAGGATAACCTCCAGAAGGTAAATGCAGTTTTGCTTTCATACTTCTGAAACTAGAGTTCTGACTTCAGATAACTATTTTGAGTGATTTTGCTTGTTTTTGCCTGAGAACAGAGAAAAAAGATTCTCACTTCATTTCATTCACCGGAATAATAAGGATATTTAGTGTCTGAATATTCAATCTATACATCAGATTGAAAATTATCCTGCTTACTTGTGACATAATTAACCTGTGCCTATACTGTCTGTCCTCAGTGTTGCAATAAATGATGACAGGCTTATGGGTTTTCCCCGTCTACTTTATTCTTTTTTGGCTGTGAATAATGTGATCTCAAATGGGACCCTGAGTCAGCTGGATCTTTTAAGTGGAGTTAAATAAATCTTCTCCTTAGAGAACTCCCCAAAGAAAGTTAAAAGGCTTTTATGTATTTCAAGTGACAGGTTCTATTAGAACTAAAACGAGAATACTTATTTTTTTTTTTTTTAGCCAAAGACTGAGAGCAAAAAAGTACAAAAGAGTAATAAATAAAAGGGTTTTATATACAACTCTTCTACTGTCCTTAGTGGCAGATCCTTGCTTACGGACTTGGTTTCAACTGGTGGCTTTGTAAGTTGTAGCAAACTCTGCCGTGTTCCCTGTAGCCCATGTAAAGTTCTGTGTTTGCCACCGACACCCTTCTCCTCAACACTTTTTTTTTTTTTTTTTTTTTTCTGGCACTGTCTGAATGAGCAGTTCCTTGTTCCCTGCTGTCACCCATCCTGAGCTCAGGAACCTTCTCCCCAGTGAGCATAGTTGGTAGTGCCTGAAGGAGGGAGTGCTATTTCCTCTTCTGCAGGGATTCCTATCTAATTCCATGACTTTTTAAAACATAAATTGTCATACCAATCAAACATATATTCAAATTAAAATACTTATGACAGATTAAATCATTTATCATTTTGTTAGGTTAGAGAAGGTTACATTGTATTCTGAATGACGTGAACTCATAATTGGCGAGATTCCTAATTTGATATGAATAAAACTCACTAAATCTCACTAAATCAAGGAGATGTTTCCACATCTATGAAATTTTGCTACTATTAAGTAGAATTCACAAGTGTACTGATAGAGTAGATTGTAAACTTCAAAGCCTTGTCTTTTGGAAATGTTAACAATGCAATAAAACAATGATCAGATAAATGTCTTGTTGGGGCATCCAGGTAGGTTGGCAGAAGAATCCTTTCTGCTATAAATGGTAACTATTTAGCACTAGATCTGATCTGTGACCATAAAAGCCATGCTCCTACCTCACTGATGGAGAAAACAGATGTTATACCCTCCTGATTAATTTGCCATCTGTTGCTGCACAACAGCAACGATTGAGGAACAGAAGAGCAGGCAGCAGCCCTGAGCAGCAAGGCTGCAGGAGGAGGGATGAGGTGCTGCTGTGCTGAGGCTGTCTGCAGCCCCTGGGGAGACCACGGAGAGGAGGTGGAAATGTCCTGGAGGAAATGCAGCTGTGGAGAGCCTGCACAGGAGCAGATTTTTCATCTGAAGGGCTGCAGCCCATGGGAAGGACCTGTTCTGAGGCTGGGAAAATGTGTAAGGAGTGGCAGAGAGGATGTGTTGTTTGGTGACCACAGCCCCATTCTCCATTCCCTCTGCACTGCTTGGGTAGAGGAGACAGAAATGAAGGTGTAAAGTTGAACCTAGAAAAAGATGGGAGGGAGGAAGGAGGAGGTGTTTCAATTTTTATTTCTTGCTTTCCAAGTCTATTTTATTTTCTTCCCCTTTCTCATTAAGGAGGCGAGTGAGTGACTGGGGGGGGTTTGGCTGCTGGCTAGGGTTTATCGACCATAGCATGCTGTTGAAGTAGTGAAGTCATGAACAGGAGAAGATATAGAAGACCAATCAGATTCCATTGCTCATATATACGTGTCAAGGTATGTCCTTCTCTTTTGACAGAAAGAGAGTTTTTCTAACCAGTAATTTTCATTTGTTTCCTTTTCTCTTAAGACCTCTCCTTAAAGCAATACAGGTACTGGTAAAGAAATTGGTAAATCTTTCAAGGTGGAAACATATGTAGATACTTGTCTTAGTCTGGTGTAATATAAATAAATCAGCTGTTTATCTTTAGTTTATCTGTAGACTCCGAAGGGCCTTTGTTTTGTCCCAGAAGTACTTTTTTCTCACTGACAGATGCAGGTAACATCACGGCGGGGAACAGAATCTCCTTCGCCCTGAAGGCTTAACAGACATTAGTTTGTTTCAGGTAGTTCAGATTCAAAGTGGAGCATGAATGATCAATGTTTCAAGCATGTCTTTATCATTAAAGTCATTTACATTTCAGAAGGCAATCTCTCCCTCAGTTTTTAATAATTTATTACAAGGAGGCAATGTAGTGGACAGTTGATAACGCATCCACTGACTGTTGTAACTGTGATTCAGCTGAAAAATCTCAGTATAAACTTTCCATGGAAAGTTTGGTAGTTTTTCTTCTTTCCCTCCTCTCTTCACCTAGTCTTATTGTGGTGCTCATACACAACAAATCCACCCAGCTGAGTATCATGTGTTGTTCTTTCCAGCATAATCGGAAGAGCGGATTGCTGCCTGTATTTTCTATACGCAGGGAAAACTCTTTGTCTGAAGCTTTGCTTAGCAAATAGGAAAATAAAACAAAAACGGTAGAATGGTAGAACAGCAGCTGTAGGTTCAAAGAAATCACAATATACAAAATATAAGCAGTCAAAGATTTCTTTATGGAAAGGCATGAGATAGGTTGTAAGATATAAATATTAAGGTGTGTCATAATTTACTGTCTATTAATGAATTCTACTTCTTAAATACAGTATTTAATCAAAAGTCTTGCCGAAATGAGGCAGTAAAAATTAGATTTGTTGTGATTAAAGTTTATGTAATTTACCGTTTACATGGATTTATGATATAGGCATACAACTATGCCTTATCTTCTGATCTTAGTGATTCCTATGAGAATTTTTTTAATTACAGCTCTTACCAATTAATTATTCTCTGACACAAGTAATGGGTGTCTAAATTGATTCACAAGATAGCGTTTTTGGGGGAGAATTATGCAGGTAGAACCTATGCAGTTAATACTTGATAATATCTCGCTAACCTTATTTATCTCAGGTTCCATTTTAAGGTGGATTGCTTTTAGTTTTTTTTTGTTGTTGTTGTTGTTATTGGTAACAATGAAAAAAAATAATGCTAGTGATTCTTTCTGTTCTTTTGCTTCCACCCAAAGAAAGGTTGTCCTGTGAAATTAATATGTAATTATTTTATCCAAAACACATATACTGTGAAATGAGAAAAACTCTGCTTTTATATTCTCAGAGATGAGTTTTAGATTGGGATCTGAGGTAACACATTTCAAAGCTATATTTTGTAGTGCAAGTGAGACAGCAAGGTAAGTATGAAAAACAGCTCTCCAAGAAAAAGTTTTAGAAAACCAGGGATATCTCAATTATTTTTTATTAAGTCTTTGTAGATTCTAAGTTAAAGACTTAGTTGACAAATCTGTTAGAGCCATACTTAAATGTAAACTTCTTGTGAGCTACTGGCATGTTTCAGGTCAGTGTTACAGGTGTACAGTGCATGCTCAGTATCATACCGAGCATATTAGATAACTTTACTATATAAATATGCAGTTGGACTCTGAGGTTGTATTTAAATATAAACATAGATACATACATAGTAATAAAAACTTAATCTAAGTGTTGCATTCTGTGTGCGCAGTGTCTTAAATATGATATTTACCGTATTTTCGTATCTTCTTTCAACAAAAGTATCCTTGAGCATTCAGCTCCTTGGTGTTTGTAGTGGTGCTGAGACTGAACAGAAAGTTCTCAGAGAACTATGAGCACGATTCTTCGTGTTCATTTCAAAATTCACCATTTGCAAACATTGCATCTGTATTAGTGGACTACTGAAATGTTAACACAAGGTAAGCATGAAAGCAGCGAATAGCAAAGAGAAATTCATGTTATTTAATTGTAGAATTTTAAAGTTTAGGTGTACAAATTTTTTATATAATTTCACCCATTATATCTGTAATGTATATTGCATAATCTAAACAGTTGTCACCTAGCAATATTGTTCCTCTAAACAGGGAGTTTGACAGAAGACATTCATTTCTTTGGAGTATTTTCTGTTTATTTTTAATCCTGTCATTTTTTATCACCATACTATGGGCACTCACATGGAAGAAGAAGAAATAATTAATCTAGGTATTCCTGTGGCTGTGCAGAACCTGGCTGAAGCGATATTTTTGTGCATACCTGGTTTAATTCTCTCTAATAATCTACAACAAGTCGGTGCTCTCGGTATATAGTGGATTTGAAAATGGGTGTGCATGGTCTTTGTCCTGTATCCCCTCTACTCATGGGAAACATCTGTGCTGTTGAGGAAATCAGAACAGTTCAAAAGAATTTAATTTATTATCACTCCTGCATGGTCTTATACCTCGGTCTTATGTCTAAGGGAAAGCTAACGTGTTTGTTTCTGATTTGGAATAAGGATATTTCAAAAAAGAATAATTTTCTTGAGAGGTAGATAATTTTTCTATGTTCTCTACACTGTATTTTGCCTTTCAACCATGTCATTAAGTTGGTTGTTTTCATGAGTGTGTTCAAAGTCTTAGAACAGTAATTTGCTATGCAAATGCATAATCTGCCTCATACCCAGTTGGTTCCTGGTGTTTATAATAATAATGTGTGTGTTTATATATAATAAAGTGTATTTATCATCCTCCTCATTTTTCAGAGTTCTTGATTTTTGTCATATACATCTGAAATTCATTTCCTATTAGGATGCAGGTTCTGCTGCCTTCTTAAAATCTATTTTCACATTAAAACAACAAATGTTTGAGGAAAGCATTAATTTTCATGTGGTGCTAGCAGGCAACTTTACTGTAAATAAAGAAAGTTTGATTTGATTGTTTATAGGAATGTTACAGTCATCTATGAAACTAGGGAAATACATGTAATTTCTGGGATAAACAGGTAGCTACTAACTGACACAGAGACTGATTTCATGTTATTTTTAGTAGTTAACTGGCATTTTAGTTGTTTTATCTTTTCTCCTGTTGACATGATCCAACGTTTTCTAGCATAGTAATTAAAAGCTGATGAAATAGTTTCCCCAATGAAGTGCATACAAAATGCACATTAGACTAAACTAGCACACAGTGTATGCATTGTCCAAATTAACTTCTAAGTATCTCCCTTTGTCATAAAGGTTGCCTTTTTCTGCTTCAGTGGACAAACAATGTTTGTCTTCCTCAAAGTAACTTCTCTGACACAAGAAAACCAAAATTCCAGTTGATCAGTCTTAAATATTTCTTGCACGTGTTGTCACCTTTTTTAGAATTTCTAAAAGATGTCATGACCAGAAACATAGTAGGTTTTGAAAAACTAACCTTCATTAACACACTTACTTAAAAATGAAACTTATTTTAAAGATATTATTTGTATATTTTGTTGTTTGGCTCTGAATAATGTCAATTAAATGACCTAGTAATACTTTGAAAATTTTGCTATGTACAAATTAGGTCAGTGCATGTTTTGCCATCATGAATTTCTGCAGTTGCTGGAGCATATAAAGACAACTGTAAAATTGTATGGCAGCTCTCCCTCTCCCCCAAAGCATTTTATGAACTTTAATTAACTAAATCAAGCTAAAATAAATGGTGAAATTAAGTGATGTTGAAACTGAACCATTTTCAAATTGCTAGAAAGCACTGGAAAAGGAGAAGGAATAATAGTATGTATTTTCTATACCATTTCAGCAACACAAGCTACTCTAGTTTGTGAATTAACTTTATATTCAACATTTTGTCATGTACATTAGGTGTTACAGTGCATGAAATGAATACATAGTCACATACCAGTAGTTGCAGTTCCAAATAATGATCGACAATACTGCCTCTAGCTAGCTAACACTTTTTCCTATGAAATATTTTCTGCATGACCACATCACATGGCAGCAGGCAGCAGTGGAATTTATGAACTAGCTGGAGCTATCAGGGCTAGTGAGAAACCAACGTAGAAAGATGTGTGTTAAAATAAAATCTAGAAAGGGAAGGGAAAGGGACAGGAGGTAGGATAAGGAAAAATAGCCAACCAGAACAAGTTGTTAATATTTCACATAGATATTTTAAACTAGCAGCTTAATGTCAGTACAAATTTGTCTGCTTCCTGTTTCAACATTTTCAGCTTTTCCTAAATATAGGTTCCAGGTGAGTATGCTTATTAGCTAAAAAAAAAAAAAAAAAGCCTTAAAAACAAGAATCCTGACACAAAAAGAGTATTTCAGCTTTATGACAGGTTAGAACCATGATTTGGTTGCAAGGCTGGGAAGTAGGAATGTTCAGATTATTTTATCAGGTCAAGTTCTTTGCTGAAATCAAGTCAATAAAATTTGGTTCTTCTACAGAAAGAGAATTCAGCTTTTCCCTCAAGTTGTAGTGACTTGAAATTAATCTCTGCACAGTGCTCATTCTACCTCAACTAGAATACTGCTTACAGCATTGAACTCAGCAGAAGTTTTCACAAGTTGATAGCTGGGCCAAGATCAGCAAGGGCCCTCAGGTTGGTCAGGGCAGGAGCACATGCCCTGTGGGGAAACAGGAATTCTTCAGCCTGGAAAGTAGAAAGCTTTGGGGAGAGCTGAGAGCATCCCCCACATCCATGAGGAGATCAAGACAGAGCCAAGGCTCTCCACTGAAGTGCAAGGCAAGAAGGTGAAATGAGATGGGGTCAGATTGTATACGGGGAACACTTGTTCACTGTGCATACAGTTAAGCTTTGGAACATACAGCTGTGATCCTCACCTTGTGATGCTTTTGAGAAGCAGCTGGATCAAACCCTGAACAACCATGGTGTGATCTTATTGCTGAACATGTTTGACCAGGAGGTTGGAACAGAGACCTCTGGAGGCTTCTTCCAACCTAAATTATTTTGTGATTATAGGAATCTCAAGATGCAAATGCAAGAAATGTCTGAGAATTCCTACTCATAGTGTAAGGTATTATAAACTAAAATGCTCTAAATCTAAATGTTTGTACACTATTTACAGTGAAGTATTCATGGGAGTTAAACCTTAACTTACATTTTGGATGAGTTTCTTACTCATCTACATATGTCTCGAATGCTTTCTGCCTCAAAAACTATTGGATTTTTTCATAGAAAGTGAAAGTGTTTGAACATGGGACTAAATGAATTCTCAGAGCAGTTGAGGAGGGATGTTCACATTCTAGTCCACATCATCTGTTTGCTTTTTTGTTTATTTGAGCTCTGCTTAAAAGAATGTATGTGAATATTCAAAGATATATACGTGTAAACAGTAGTGCTAGGTCAATATGCAGATGGTACACACTATAAATAAAGACAATATTATTTGCAAATAATAGCCCTTCTGTAAATGACTCATTTTCCATTGCTTGTTCTTTCTCCATCATTTTTAAGAAAATAGTAAAAGAAGCAGAGTTCAATGGAAACATGGATTTGAATAACTAAATCTAAACATACTTGGAATAGCTAGAGAAGGATTAAAAATAAATCTTGCTTTACATTCTGGCCCAGTATATTAATATGTGTGCCTTAGACTTGGCTAAGTCAGCCAAGTCTTACAAAAGAAATTTCAAGTGGGTCACAGTGTTGCTAGGTTATATGAATCTGAGCTAACTTTGGCTGATCTCATTTTAATACACTTGATCCAAACAGAGATAATAAAAAAAAAAAAAAATCTGAAGTTCCCTAATGCCATTTAATACCACATCTATACTTGTCATAAATACAATGCCTGTCTCATTTTTATTCAAATAGCAATCAATCAAAATTGTCTTTTGACAGGATTTTGACTACTTCTTATAATAACTAATAGTTCTTTTTTACCGTTTCCCAGTGGAAAAAAAAAAGTAAGTGTGGGGGAGGGGGACGGGGGAGGAATAGAAACGCTGAAAATAATTTCCATTTTTACCCTTGAAATGACTAAGGAATTTTAAATATTTGTTAATTTTCATATAAACCAGCAAACCGGCTGTGGAGTCATACACATAGGCTTCACAGGAGCTGCACATACAATTAAATCCCAGAGTTCCAAGGTTAGAGAACACTAGAGAATCCATTAATGCAGGGTGCTGGATGTGGCCATCTGGTATCACCACTGTATGGGGCACTGCGGCTGGGCAGTGCTGCACTGCTCCCACGGTGTGAGCCATCGGTCAGTCTGAACTTGCCTTCCACTTGTGTGCGTTGGCAAGCGTCATTTGCACTGGTATTTACAGGACTCACTTCTCTGTGGTGCATTAATAGGATCTAAAGACCTGAGTTAATCACTTAGATTGGGACCTGAGGAATCTCAGTTAAAGTTATCTTAGGTGCGTTAGCTAAAACTACAGCTGCATCCCAGAATAATTTCACCAAAAGTTTTATGCAGTTACAGGAACCAGGCATTTTGACCCTTTGACCAGAACTGAAAACACCCCAGGGAAGTTTGAGGCCATCTCCATTCTCAGGAGGTGTATCCTCCATGACGCCTTGCATGGACTAGCTTGTGAAGGAAGGAAGAACCTTGCTGGAATCTGCATTTCTGTGTGAGAACACTCTAACTTTCCAAAGAAGGAGCTCCCTGTGAAGCACATAAGTGGACAGAAAAATGGCAGAACCCATTTTTATCTGTTCTTTGCATACTAATCCTGGTGGATGGGAGGGGAATCTTCCATTTAATATCAATAGTTTTCAATGCATTTCTAGGTTCCCACCCAGGAAAGCCTATATTTTGTCTAATAATTTGCTAATTCAGCAATAAAGATATTTTAATGTCATATGCTTACAATTTAGGATTATTTAACATTTCAGCGCTAAGCATAAGACAGATCAACTGTTCGGAAAAGCTATGCTGATTACTTGCAGTAGAGTGATGTGACAAGGGGCAATGGGTGCGAGCTGGAACATAGGAGGTTCCGCTTAAATATGCGGAGAAATTTCTTCACAGTGAGGGTGACAAAGCACTGGAACAGGCTGCCCAGAGGAGTTGTGGAGTCTCCTTCTCTGGAGACATTCAAAACCCGCCTGGATGCGTTCCTGTGCAATCTGCTCTAGGTGTTCCTGCTTCGGCAGGGGGATTGGACTAGATGATCTTTCCAGGTCCCTTCCAATCTCTAACATTCTGTGATTCTGTGATTCTGTGATGTAATTTTAGATTGGCCAGCAAGCAAACTAGTACTGGCAGTAATGCATTGACAGTTATTAATTGTAACCTGAAAACTTCTGTAGTGAACCAGTAAATACTTTTCTGCCCACTAACCAAACTTGTACACTTGAATAAAATATAGTACAGTTTTTAAGACAAAGAGATATTTTAGAGTAACAAGTTTAAATTTTTCCTAAAAATATTTGAAATAAAACATAATATCACAGTCAGAATTTACAATTTAAACATTTGTAAAATTCTCAAATTAATACCTTTAGTAGTCACTACTAAATTTTTTATTGGGTAACTTGGGTGAGTTTCATACTTTTATAATTTTAGGGCAAAATGTAGCTCTTCTACTTTGTCATCCACGACCTCTAAATGCTTCCTCTCCATTAACTCTAAATGGGGCTAAAAGGCTTTTTAGAGTAGGTACTTTTATTTTTGGCTGAAGTAAATCAGATGACTGTGGTCCCAGGAAACTTGTAGCCTTGTTGGCACCAATGCTGCACTCACATAAGGTGAAGAAAGTTGCAGCTTTTGAGGCACCTAACGCCATGTACCACTTCTTGCATAACCCAAACCTCCCCATAGCAGCATGTTGGCATTGACCTAAGCACTTTATTCTAATAGAAGGTGTCTTTGTGCTTCTGCACCTTGGAGGAGCAGAGATGAGGTGTGCAGGACGGCATGGGACATAATATCTCTCCTCCTCTGCTCTTGATATGTGCAAAGAGGTGAAATGTTCTTTCCCAGTTTACCTGAGACTGAAAAGCAGCAATTTATTTTATAGGCTTGTAGTAACATACTACAATGGCAGCAAAAAATAAGTTAATCAAACACATGAACATGGATCATAAACACGTCTCCCTCACTCCTTATGAAATCAAACATTCTTCTGGGAGCAGACTTTGACATGGAAAACTGTTAGAAATTCACGTAGAATGTATTCCAGATATTTGTGATGATGTTATCACTCTGTCCTGGAAAAAATTCTGTTGAATACTGAACCACATTATGATCCTTTTTACAAGTATGGAGATTTTTTGAAACACGTTTCAGTCTATCTATGAGCACAAATTCTTTATACAGTAATCATGCTTTCATTGAAGATGCAACTTTGGTAATTTTAGTAAAGCTAGATTTTAAACCAGAACACTTTCTGCTTTGTGTATAAAAGGAGAGGAAAAAGCATTCTTAAATTTAACATTTCTAAAATAGTAATATTTCAGTAAGATAAAACACTATTTTTTTAAAGGTAATTATAGAAGTATTTCCCGTGGTATTCTCTGCCAAATATTTTCTATGTCATTGAATATTGATGAATTGTTATGGTATTATATGGACTTTTTCTTTCTATTCTTCTGAATTCAAAAGAAACAAGATTATAAATCTAGTGTTAGCTCAGAAAGGAATCCTGCCAGAAGTCGAAGACCCTCCTAACGGAATTGTGTTTGCAGATGGTATTTCTCCATGGTACTCAAAAGCCTTCTGCTTACTGTTTCTATTTGCTTTTATTCTGATTTTGTTTGTTCAAAGGAAATAAAGGGGCACCTTTAAAAAATAAAGCCAAATCTTTAATTGCTACATATAATAAATCTTTTAAGAATGGATGAAATTATTGACACATATTGCACTCAAAAGACTTTTAATATTTTTGTGCACAGGTGATAATGGGTTGAAAAAAGAGTTGAAAAGATTGATTACAAAACTATCAATAAATCAATCAAACTATTCTGGTAATATGTCTCATATCCACCATGTGTAATGTTGGATTTATGACATCAAGATAATACCAAGGATTTTGTCAATCAAGATAATACCAAGGATTTTTTTTCAATTAACAATTTAACTATAGAATGATCACTGTACATTTATGTTGCTGCATTATTATTCAGCTGAATTCTTCATTACACTTTTCAANATGCAGAGAAACGTCACTATTTTTTTCATGAATTATTAGTATTTTAAAGTCACACATCTGTCAATCAAGATAATACCAAGGATTTTTTTTCAATTAACAATTTAACTATAGAATGATCACTGTACATTTATGTTGCTGCATTATTATTCAGCTGAATTCTTCATTACACTTTTCAATTGTTTTTTTTTAATCTAATATTAACCTAAATGAGTCTTGATTAAGCTAATATTGCTATCTTACTATTTCTATGGTATAAGCATTTTTACAGAACATGAGAGTCAGGAACAAACCACTCCAAAAATATCCCAGCTCTGAAGCAGAATATATTTTGTATAAAGTTTAAAATTTCTAAGGTATTTCTAGTAGAACTGATGTCAGAAATTATTATGCAAGATTGCATCTGAATATTAATAATGATGCTTGTGAAGGCAAAAGTTTTAGTACTGGACTTGAAGATTATGTTTTCATCTATCATTTGTCAAATTAAAATTATTGCTGAATCATTGGTTTCAGAAACTTGACACTATCCACCAAACAACAACAAAAAAGCCCAATCCAAAACACCTGTAAGCATTTTCAAACTCTACCCATACAGTTCAGAGAAAAAGTGCAAAAATGTATGGATTATGGTTTTTAACATTTTTTTCCAATCAATCCAAAACTCATCATTTTGGCTTTTTTAGCCTTTGTGGGACAGTAAGTTCTAACACTGCAAACTTCTAAGGTTACCTGGTTTCTTGGCATTAAAATGTACGATTCGTGAGCTTAGGTGTCCCGTATGATATTGACAGTCCTTCCCACACGAGTGACAGTTGGCCTCCCTGAAAGCAAAGATGTGAACTACGAAAAGCTTGACTGATGTCCCTCAGTGTATGCAACTGGGAAGTGAACGGGATGTTTGTGAAGTTGTGCTATGCACTGAGCAGATTCTGATTCCCTTGAATTACCTGCAGTGCTTTATGCCAGTGACTAAAACCACGTCATGCTCAGGCCACAGCTGTATGGAAAGACTGCAGGAAAGTCTGGAGCTAAAATCATGACATTCGTGTCCGTGGTGATGGTAAGATTGGTGTTGGATAAAGGCGTTACCTATTCTAGGAATAGAAATGCAAACAGATGTGTAACTTTTTCATATTCATTCGAGATGCAGGGATAAAGACACCCTCAATCTCCAAAATGGTGTTTATGGCAACTGGTGTCTGATATTAACTTTTACTTGTCTCTGTTCTTTTGTTCTCCCCTGCACTCTGATATGCTTTTGCTGCCATCTCCCTCTGCTGTCCATACAGCCAGGCTGATCGACACAGTCACAAGCCCTGTGGCCGTGAAGTAGCATGCTGACTGCGGGGGCTATAATACGGGTGGAGATGTCTGCGTTGTACACCTGCGTTCTTCTCACTCTTACTTCCTTGAGCCCTGGTGTGAGGGAGATATTTTAAAAATAGTGAGACTTCAAGCAAAACCTAAATGCTCTGCTGCTTTGAGGCGTGCAGCGAGCATTAGTAGATAGGTTTTTCTCTGTCAAACAGATTCTCGTTAATAAAAAGTTTTTCAGCTACAATCCAGTTCATATTCTAAAACACGATTAGTGCTTTGCTTTCACTTTGGTTACTGAGTTGATACAGAACTGAGACTAGCAAAAACAATTGATGAAATTAGTAATTGCATTCATGAAAGTGAATCCAACTGAGTTTTCTTACTGTTGCTTTTGAATTTGTTGTTTGACTTGTTGTTTGTTTGCTTTTGTTTTAATAACTTCGTCTTAACATAGTCAGAGGGAGGCAGCAGAGGTTTAGCTAGGAGTTATTCTTTTGATATTAGTTTACCAAAAAATTGATGTGGAAAAAAAAGAAAAAGTTAACTTAATATGGGGATCTACAAAAGTCGTGCCACAGCATTTTTTCCAGTAAGCTTGGCACTCTTTGCTGAGTTTTGCACTATACAGCCATTAGCAGGCTGGTCAATGCATTGCTTTATGAGGCAATTATTTCAGCATACTCTATTCAAAATACACATTAGAACTTAACCTTCTGAATCCTGAAGTAGCATTTTTATCACCCAACATTAGAAAAGAGTTGAAGTCAGCAATTTCCCCTTTCTTTTTATGATCTGGTATCATTAATAAAGCATCGGGCTAGTAGCTCCTTTCAGTTCTCCAGGATAATTTGTGACACAAAAGGTGCTACTCTGATGCTGTTGTCTGTTGACTTATTCAATAGCAGGGAAAACACAGAAATTGTTTAAAAATAAAAATGAGTGAGGGGGGGAAGGAGCTGTTACAACAAATGTAGGACTGATACACAGCATATTAGGCCTGCTGCTATTGGATATGCACAAGTAGAAATGGGAAGTTAATATGAAATTTCTAATTAGGGTCACATGCTAATGAACTCCCTCTTCATGTTAGTTTTATGCCGCTTCAGAAATTTTTTATCATATGCTTAAAAATTTATGGCTAGAAACATTAATGAAAATGAGGCGTGAATTGGAAATTGTGCTATTATGGAGATGAGTGTGGCCGTGGCTAGTCTGATTTCTAAGGAGGGATCCTTTTATTGCCATTTTTTGAAAGATGAGAAATGATACAAGAAAAATTAATGGCTGGATGTATTCTTTGCCCTGAGTTGGCTGGCATTATTATATTTAAAGTTATAAAAGCTGGATTTAATAAAATTTTGAATTAATTATAAGGGGAATTTTAATCAAAATTGGCACTCTTCTTTAAGAATAAAACCTGTAAATTGGCAAAAGTGCTAAATTGATATGGCAAAGGGCGTATGTTCCTATACATTTATGCATATATAAAATACACAGCTCTGTACAGAAATACAGACACACATACACACACACTGAAGATTTTTATGTGGACTTTGTTGCTAAAGGCTGTCTCTTTTTCTTGTTTTTTGACAGCACAATTGCTCTTAAGTTCTGTGGATTAATGTTTGAGTGTAAATTTTCCTGAACTGCCATTTTTGTCTCAGGTATCTTGTAAAAATCAATTGGGCTTGCTATTTAAAATGTCAAAGCCCAAAACACTATCTGTTGTATTGTTTCTTTTGGCCCCAGTAAAATTATCATGCAATCTTCTATAAAGTATATTGAAAACATCTGGTAGTCTGTCTGGTTGGAATTGCCTTTGGAAATAGTCTAGTAACTTTTGACAGCTTAACTTTACAAGGATATTGATTTCACTGTGGCTTTATCATGGAAAACTGATGAATGGTCAAAAGCTGAAAGTGATGTAAAACAAGGTTTATAGTTTTTATAGGGATTGCATGTAATAAAGTAGGTTTATAAAACATAGTAAGGTATGCCCTTGTGAAAATATTAGAGTTAAAAAAGAATTTTGCAGCATTTTAGTGTTGTGGATTACTTGGCCTAAGGATGCTAAAAACATTTCAAGGCTTACTAGAGACAGACAAAGAAGCAAAGATGCTTATTAAAAGCAATAGCACATGCTGCTTATAATTCTGTGATATTTGTGAGAAGATAAGCTTGAATAGCTCAGTGCTTCATAACTTTATACATTTTTCCTTTTGAAATAAGCTATTAATGCTATACAGAAACCAATATAGGAAAAATATTGTTTCCTTATTCCAATAACAAGGAAAAATAGACAACAGAAACACAAATAACTGAAGCAGCGCGTAACATGGGAAACAGAAACTGCAATTTGGATGGAGGGATATCTTTTCTGTAGAACAGAAGAACTGAACAGGAAGAATTAGAAACAACATTGGCTGTCTGTATTGCACTGACTGCAACAAAAGAAAGTAAGGAAAATATATGAAATAAAATTGATTTCCTTCTGGAGAACGTAATTACTTCACTGGCCAATTAAATACAAACACGATGAGAAAGTGTTGAAATAGAAATACTCGTGTCAGTTCTACAGAATGGTGCTCTTTGTGTGGAGAAACCCCCGAAGGCTTCTGAGGTACGTGTTAGTCTAGAGTCTGCTTAGGTCCTGTTCTGTGGGGGAATGTAGGGACATGATGTAGGGTTCTTTGGGATCTCAATAAGAAAAGCCTCACAACAAATGGCTCATTAAAATAGCTGTTCTTATAAGATAGAATGAAAAAAAAAAGGAATATAGATACTGAGTAAATCGTACATCCCTTCAGATGCTGGGAACCCTGTGTTAATGCAGCATTGGATGCACCCTGGATGGATTTTTCAACAACACTGCACAGATCTCGTCCATGGAGAGAGGTGGTCATTCAAGCTATCATGTCATTTCTTTGAAAGCAAATAACATTTGTAAAGGATGTTCATGGGAACGTCTTGCTGCACTCCTAGGTGAAGGCAAGGCCAGGCAGGTTCTGGCTGGTACGGAGGGGGAGCTGCCTGGATTTGTCCTGCAGCCAGGGGACCAGTGCAGCACAGCCCAGCCTGAAGGCCATGCTGGCCACACAACAAGGGCAGTACAGCACAGCCCTGCCTGCTCAGGTCAGCAGTTGTGTGGATCACCAGCTCCTGCATGTACAATGGTCACCCAGTCCTGGGATCACGGCAGGTACCAGGATTGGATGACTGGGTAAAGGCAAACATTGGCCTCAGACAAGCCTCCTTGAGTGCCGAAGACATATACAACAGAATGAGGCCAGTTAACAAGCTTTTTCTGAAGACTGAGCCAACCCCTTCAACCACCAGTCCTCCAGAACAGGAGATGCCATACATCTTAAGAAATGTCATCAATTCAAACTGTTACAGGAAGAAAAAATAAAAAAAAAAGGAAGAATGGAAATAAACATTGCAGTTGGAAAATGCTATATTATTGGTGGGGTTAGCAAAGCTGTGTCTCTTTTTTCTCTTTTTTCCTTTTTTTTTTTTTTTTTTTTTTTTTTTGTCCAAGATTAAAACTGGCAATTCTGGATTTTATATAAAAATATTTCTGTACAATTCTTTAAATGGTCTTTATTCATTGTGCAAAGAAAAAATCAACATCCACTTTGGTCAAGATATCTTGAGCAAAGATAAGGCTATCTTGTAGATCAGCATCCAGACTTTGGTGTGGTGCTCAGGAATGATGTGGACCCATGGGAGAGAATTCAGAGAACTACAATGAGGGTAAGCAGAGCATATCCTACGTGATAAAATACTTCTCTCACCTCTTTCAGGCAGTCTTTATCTTCTCTTCTGTATTCCCTTTTATAAAAGCTGACCCGCACGTTGGTTAGCTTTGCCGATTATGATTTGCATTCTCATTAAATGAGGTACAGCAAATGGGTGACTTGATGAAGACTGCACAGGAACTCGGGTCTCCAGAGTTTCTGACTACTGAAGTAATCACTAAACCATTCTTCTCTAAGAATATAACAGAAGAGAAGCCATAAAAAGATTAAAATATTTAAATATATATGTATATATATATAAAGAAAAAGAAAGTTAGCCTAACCCAAGTAAAAAGTCAGTTTTCATTTAGGAAGAAGTAGAATTTTTAACAGATGTAAGCATAGATGGAATCTCACAGCAGCCTGCAAGCTTATTCCTCTGCACCTTCTCTGGGCTGAGGGACTGTGGAAGAGGGACAATAGGGATGCAATATACCCTCAGAGAAATGAAGAAATGTTAATTCACATTAACTGAAGTGAATGTGAATTCACTTCACCCTCTGAGAGGAATCTCACAGCAGATAGTAAACTTATTCATCTGGATTATATTAGGACCTCCAACCTTTCCTTTAACTGTCAAAATATTGCTAGCATTAATTGATTTTTCAGATACTTTTTGTAACTGAAGTGGATTTCCTGCATTGTTTATGCTCTTGTATTCTCCAATAAGAAATCATTGCACATAATTTCAACAAAATACTTTTAAACTTTTGGAATCTGAGACATTTATGAATGCTATAACATAAAAACTAAAATAAGTTGATATGAAAACATTACAGCACATCACTTGATGAGGTAACTTAATAGGATTGCTACTAGCAAGCTTACTCTTAATGGCTTTTACAAACTATGGTTTATTGTATCAAACTGCTGCTATAAAAAGTAAGGAATTAAAGAGAATGCCTAAGACATTAAAAAAGAAAAAAAAAGAAAAAACTTGGAAAACTTACAAGCCTGTCTGCGGTTTATTTTGCGTGCTTTAATTTTGCTAGTAGCATAAATAATTGCAAAGTTTTAAATTATATATATGTTTGTAACATAAAAATGTAATAAAAAAATTGAGTGTAACTTTAAAACATAGTCATCAGCTGTAAATGCGGTCATTAGCCAGCTCATCTGACTATATAACCAATGCTGTTTGACATTTTGCAAACTGCAAGATTATTTTGAAGTAGGTTTCCAGTTTTGCTGTTCTCTGCAGCTGAAATCATCTAGGACGGTAGCCAGTCCAGATGAGGTTATGTGTTATGAGCATCAGCAGCAAATCAAGGTATGGATTTGGTGACTGTCCAAAACCACTGTTCTTGCTGTTACACCTCGCTAAGATGGGTGGCCTAACTCCTCGTTTTATTGCGTTTTTCAGAAGTACAGACATATTACCATTTTGATGCATGAGTCAACAGGGACTGATACAAACAGGAAACATACCTAGAGACATCGTGATGTTTTCTTTTAGTATAAGTTAATTTTTTCTCAGTTATTGTCCTAGCATGTGACAGGTCTATGAGGGAGAAATTGCCTTCTGTAGAGCACAAGCTAACCAAGCCATGCCATCAAGGAGCATGAAGAGTTAGCAGTTTCAAGTCAGCATCTCTATCATGTGGGACACTCATGATTATGGAGTGCGTTGGCCCTGTTGCATAGTTTTGTCCCTAAGTCATCTAGCTATAAAGTAAGAGGAAAAAAAAAAAAAAGGTATTTTGTAAGCTAACTGCTTTTGAGTAGTTATGATTTCCATTGGCTGAGAACTGTTGGGTTAAAATGTGTTGGTTTGTGGTTTTGGGGTTTTTTTTGGTTGTTGGTGGCTTTTTGTGTAGTTGCTGTTTTTGTTACATCTTTGACTTCTGTACTTTAAGAACTGATATCTGAAAAGTTTTGAAATAACTAAGTTTGAGCTGAAAATATTTGAAACTGTTTCTGGCACTGGAACAGTTTGCCCAGAGAACCAGAGAAGCGATGGCTGCCCCATCCCTGGAGGTGTTCAAGGTCAGGCTGGAAGGGGCCCTGGGCAGCCTGATCCAGTGGGTGACGGCCAGACCATGGCATGGGGTTTGAACTGGATGATCTTTAAGGCCCCTTCAAACCCAAGCCATTCTATGATACAATTGATTTCTGACCTAAGACTTGTAATTTATTTGCTCTCTTTTAGCAGCTGGCACACACATGCATGTGTACATAGATCTATACATATATTGTAGTCACATAAACATATGTAGAAAAATATTGAAATAGAACTGCTTGTTGGCTGAACAAATTTTATGCCCAACTGAAACATACAAAGGATATTAAGCATATCCTGGGCTACTCTCACTACAAGCTTAAAGACTTCTTATACTGTGTTACCCGTTCTTTTCTCATTCAAAATCAAGCTACTGTACTGCACCAATAGATTTTTTAGGCTCATATTAAATAATGAATTTTCACAGTACATACCATAAAATGAATTGGCAGATTTTGTGAGTGATTGGACTGTAAATCTGAAATGAGGCTCCCTTCGTCACAGTTTCAGTTCCTCCCACCAACTGTTCAAATGCCTCAGGTGCCAGAATGGATTAGAAAACCCTGTGAGAAAGGATGACAGTTCTGCTGATGATAGTGAAAATGCAACACTATTTTTTCTGCTTTTAACTGAACACTGTGAGCACAGTATGAAGCTTAACATTTTACAGTCTTAGCCTAGGTCATAAGAAGATTCTATTACAATGCATCAGTTACCTTTATGTTTATAATCAGACCTAATGCAATAAAGTTATATCCTGCAGCTTTTTAACCCTGTGTCAAGCATTTCTTTTTTACATACCTTAAGACATAAAACATAACTGAGTACTGCACAATGACAGAGAAAAATTAAAGTGGTAGTATTCCTTTAAAACTATATTTTCACGACTATCTGGTACTAGTACAATTTTACAATAATGGAATCATGTTTTAAAAAATCCTCCCTTTGTTAGTCATAAAATGAGTTTATGTTCCCAGAGACATTGTAGGAAACAGCTGCCATTAAAGCCTAAGTGTGCAGCAGGAGGCAGTTGACAGTGGCTCTTTTAATCATGTAATCCTAGGAATTAAAGCTGTTAATATGCTTCAGTTAATAATAGAAACTACCACTAACATTGTTAGGGTTCTAATTTGCCCCCAAAGTTTAAGTGTTCTTAACAAAAGGAGTTTTGTTGTTCTCAAAGAACTCAGAGCAAAACAGCTTTTATCATAAACTTAACATTAGCACCAGGGAGACATTCCCCATGCTGTTTTTAATTTTCAAAGGTAATGAAGAGCACTTTTATTGGGAATCAGTGGATTATACATAGAATCATAGAATCACAGAATGGTGTGGGCTGAAGGGACCTTAAAAACCATCTAGGTACACCCTCCCTTGCCTGGGCAGGGACATCTCCCACCAGACCAGGTTGCCCAGAGCCCCATCCAGCCTGGCCTTGAGCACTCCCATCCACAGCTTCTCTGGGCAGCCTGTCCCAGCGCCTCACCTCTGCGTAAAGAATTTCTTCCGTAGATCCAATCTATCCTCCTTCTGTCTTCTGCTGTCTTCTCTTTCTCTTCTGTCTTATCCTGAATATCACTAATAAAATGCCTAAGCCCAGGAAAGCCACAGATCCCGCTTTTACTAAGAAGGTACAGGTTTAGCATTAACATCATGCAAAAATTAAACCAACGCAATCAAACATTTTCATTTTATTGGGTTTCGCTGCAGCCCAAACAGCCTGATTTTCCTTGTAATTCTGGTACCTTTCATGTGAATCAGGCCCTGGCTGACAGGCTTTTTTCCATAGATTAAGCAGAAATGGCTTTCTGTGGTTGAGTTCTGGAACAGACATGTCAGCCAAGAAAAATTACAGTGGCACAATACACCTGAGTTTCTCCCGAGCTGGTCACTGTTCCATTTGGTTGGAGAACCCTTTCCCTCAGTAACAAATCTGATGTGCACTCTGGGTGCTCATAGAGTTCCATAATTTCCATTCTTTTAAGTGAGGGTAACAGGTAATGTTAGCACATAAGGAGATGAATTTGATGTGTTGTTAGCTCTCTAAGTTAGGAAATACTTAGCAACTCACGTAAGAAGCATAATAACAATAAAAGAGATGTTCTTTAAGATATTTGTCTTAAGAGAGTAAAATTAGATTGCATTATGTATGCACATACTTTGTAGATAGATAGAGATATATATTTGATTATCCACCTGCAGTTGAAAATAAAACGTGATAAAAACTGTTAGAGGAGAAGATATAATGCCAGATCCGTCAGCCCATGAGGTGAGGCTGCTGCTGCACCATACCCCAGGTCCACAAAACAGGTGGCCAGGCAGAAGATATATTCCCTGCAGGCACGCACACACACACTACATGCGTACATCAAGGGACAGGAGTGAGGCCGCCTCCTCCAGCTGCTGCGGCCTAGCCCAGCTCCTGCCTGGCTGTGGAGGCCCAGCCCAGTGCCCAGAGACCCGGAGTCTCTGCCCACGCTGGGGGACAGCAGTTGCCACTGCCCCCTTTTCAGGTTCAGGCAGTGGCAAATCTGAGCTCACACCCTCGCCCTGTCCTGTGGCTGGCCCCTGGCTCTCCCCAGCTGCTAGCACTCGGACATATGAGACCCGGAGGCCGCATCCCCACTCCAGGCGCTGCTGCAGACTGGCACACATACAGCGGGCCCAGACCTTCCAGGGCCCAAAGCCAACCCCCCTGTGCTCTCAGACCCAGAGCTGGCCATGAGAGACCCACTGATGCTGTGGACACAGAGGCCTTCCGACCTGTGGTCTGACTCCAGTTACTGCCCTCACACCCCACACACGCATGCACACACAACAGGTGATTTGGAGAGCTGCTTCCAGTGGCTGGTAGTAATGGGTTTCATGCTGATGGCTCTGCTAGGACCGCTCTGGAGGGCCACAGTCACCCACAGGGCTCTTTGATTTGGGTTCCCACCTGCCACTGCCCCCCTGTGCTACTCTGCATTTGTGCAGATGGGCTTTTGGTGGGCTGATGGCCCCTGAAAGCAGCCCGGCAAGGTATTATTTGGGCTCTTCTACTTGAAGTTGGCTCTCTGAGCGTCTCTGTAGGTGTGCAAATGAGCTTTTGGCACATAACCTAACATAAACATGATATAAATATCTTTTATTTCAGTGCACTTATCCTTCTACTTAGCAGATGTGTTAGATGAAAGAAAAATACTGGTTTAGAGAAATTTCTCTGGCTGTATCAGACATTTTGTTTCAGGAAACCACTGAGAAGTGAGAAATAGTGTGTATTTTATTTTACCAAATACAATTAAAACTGCACCTAAAAAACATTTTTAAATGTCCTGCTATGTCAACAGCCAGTTCCTGTTCTAATACTCTAACATGAGATATAAACTAACCTTTTCTGATGAGTGCCAAGAGGAAAATAGCTATTTTCCTTTGATATCTCCATTTTGATATAGTTTATCAGATAATACATGTTAAGCACCTGTGGATGACAACTTATGGGAAAATACAGACAAATGATCAAATGTGTTGTTAGCCTTGGTGATATACGGGGTTGGAAGCACATTACTTTTTGAGATTGCATTTAGTGACCTTGCTTCCAGCTTCTGTATGTACATATGGGTAATGTATTAATTTTCCTCCTCCCTTAATAATGTGTTAAATGCTGCCAATTTAACAGGTAAAAAGAAAACAAAATACAGGTCCTTTATAGTACTGACTGGCTTCAAGTTTTCCAGTTTTAGTACTCTGTGTTAGTCATACTCACCTGAATTTTATTCTTAAATAGATAATCTTGCTTTCAGAAATATTCATTGGTTATGTCTATGGAGTCTAACTCTACTAGCAGTTAACACTAGCCATTGAAATTAAATTCAGTATTTGTATCCATAAATGCTTATAACACCATACCTTGTGTCTCAGCTGTGGAACACTGAAAAATGACTGCATTTTATTTACTGAAATTATGTGCATGTTATGGGAGATACCACACTTATGATGTTACATCTCTTCTCATTTGTTTTGAAAAATAATACTTTATTTTAAGCTCTCTCATGTGAGCACACTGAGATTTTTCTAAGTATAATTTGGATATCTCTATTATATCATTGTAGGAGAGATGATTTTACCTCCTTTTGTTGGGAAACATTAAACTTATACAGTAATGCTGTCAGCCTGTTTGCCTAATTACTAAGACAAAGCACTGATTAGGCTGAAATTCAAACAAATAGATTTTATGTTGTCTAAACTATATGGATCAAAAGTTAAACCAAATTTCCTTTGAACAAAAGACTAATAATGATTAAGAGCTACCTTTTTTTTTTTTTTTTTTTTTTTTTTTTTTTTTTTTTTTTTCTCTTGTACCTTTCAATTGATTGTAGGGCTACATGGTGTGATTGATTAAAATCAATAATTTAGAAACTGATGTAACAATACATTACAAAAACATAAGAGCCAGCATGTTAACAAAGTGATACAAATGATTCTGACTATAACATTTAAAGCTTCTAGTATATAATATCTTTCCACTGTTTTTTTTTTCCATCTTCTCAAAAATCTCTACATTGCAAGCAAATTAATGAGTTTCATGTTTTCAGCTGTGGGGAGGACAGCCTAAATCATCTCAGGAGTTTAAGAGAAATGAGGTAGGCCACTCTGATGGAATAAAGGGGGAAGGTTTTAAAGGATGGATGAGATTGTCTAAGCAATATTTTAACAAAAGTACCTCTGCAGCAATCTAAAAGTTTGTGAGTAGAGAAGAACAGTCAAGGTGAGATAAAATTTTATTTGTATAAATGGTGTGGTGAAGGGCGGGGTGAAAATTTAAATTATTTGAATGAATATGAAGTGCTAGATCTTAAAATATTATACAAAAAAACTTCAAGTTTTCATAGAAGTTCAAAATGATAAATTTATTGAAGGTCTGAAATGGAGGGCCTGGAAGATGGTGAGTAACAGGGAAAAATAAAGTTCTGCTTTGTACTTGAAGCAACTGTCAGAAATCCATGAAGAGATTTGACACAGACAAGATTGAGTTCAAATTTGTAGAAAGATGACCTTATGAGTCATATGACAATGTCACTGTAGGTGATAAATGACCAAAGATAAGTTGTGTAGGAAAAAGAGTGGGGAAGCAAGGACAGGCACCTCTTAGAGCACCTTTAAAAAAAAGCTGATGGTAGACAAGAAGGAGACATAGATAATGTGAAAGGGTAATTACATGAGGAATTATGATCAGCTGTCTGGCTGATGTTATAGAAAGTGGTTTACAGATTAGGTGAGTATGAAGTATTAGCTTTTAGCCTTGGCTTAGAAAACATTCATTAGAGGGCATTGCCAGCCACATTTCCTTAAACAGATGGATTGCATGGGAGAACAGAACTGGAACAGAAGTAGGGAACTCCATGGTGCAATTGTAAACACTGCATTCAGCAAGTTTAAAAAGGATACAATAATTAGAAATGCAGAAGGCAGAATTTTAATCTTTGTCTTGGATCTTAGTCTTAAGATGGGAGAAACCATAGAGAAACAGAGTGAGGGACTACGGAGGAGTATAATGAGAGGTACCTAATGCCAAAGGGTGAAAAGAGGGAATAATCTTACAGGCTACAACAGAGGCTTTAAGTCTCCAAAGCAGGTAACATGTTTTCCTCAAATAAAGAAAGAAGGGAAAAAGGGATCATTTTAAGTAGGGCTGTCTTCCTAGGCAACAAACCATAATTTTAAAACCCTGTTCAGTACCTCTGTGAACTGCCTTGCCCTGCAAAGACGACCAAGGCTGTTTAGAGCTAGTCTGTGTACTTTGTTCTTGTGGCTGTGCAAACAAGTGCTGCATTAAACAAGGATAAGAGTTCAGATTTTATCTGTGTGGGGTAGGCCTTACATAAATATATGAAATAAATATGCAGCTTTAAGATGTTAGGTAATGGATTTTTTTTCATGAATTTGAGACTGACTTCAGGCTTTTCCAAACATGAAGTTGACGTGTTATCTATGTTGTATGATTATAGGTGAAATAATACTGTTTGTGATTGTATGAGATGATCTTCTAGGCAAGACTAAGAAATAGCTTACTGGATTTTAACAGCCAAGATTTCTAATCAGTGTCTAGGAAAAAAATGCTTCTTAATAGTCCCCACAAAAGTGTAAACAGACAGTACATTCTCATTTTTGTAACAGAATAAAACAGAAAAAATAGATGTAGTAGCACAAAACCTGTTGCCTATAGTAGTTTGAGATGCATCTTTCTTAACTTCATATATATCTGCTTTAAAAAGGAAACTATTAATTTTCCTTATGAGGCATTCTAGAGCAGTGCTGCTTTATATAATGCTAATTTTATTCTCATAGCTCCTTCATTTGCTTCTAATAATACTTATGAAGTAATTTAGTCTGCAGGTGTAACCAAATCTAAGCCTTCAGGCTATCCCAATCACACAGTTAATATGTAATTATTATAAAGAAGCAAGTTATTGTTAAACCTGATTATAGTTCAAAGAGAAGATAATTGAACTGAAGGAAAATGAGTTCAGAGAAAACTCTTATTTCTCAACTTTTGCTGTTTTGATCACATTTCTGTTCATTGTTTTACAATATTTTTTTCATTTCTAACTGAATATTAAATGTACTGACTACCTGTCTTATTTGGAGACAAAATTTCATTCTTTCCCTCTGTGCTCATCGACTGTAATGCAATGTATAACGATTACTGAAATTTATCACTGAAAGTCCTCAACATCCTGTGACTGTTTTTTGCCTTTTTCAAAGTGTTCTAGGGCAGTTTTTAGGAAATAAGCGTGCTTTTGTTTAAAAGAGCAGCTTTCATGCTAGCAGTAGCGTATTAAAATAAGCACAAAAGTGTGAAGTAAAATACTTTTGAGGCAGGGATCTTAGTTCAAGTTATTCACACAACTTTGTTTAGTTGCTTTTGCTCATATGCTATAAACCTGTTGCTACAACTATTCAGCACAAGTATATATCACAAGGTATGAAGAATACAGAACAGTGAAAGAAAGTTCTCTTGAGGTGCAGGGTCTGGAAGGAGACAAGGGCAGGTTAATTCTAAATGTCAAGTCCAAAGAATATGCAAACATAGGTTCTGTCATCTCCTTCTCCAATTGCATCTTTGCCATCTTTTGCTAGGAGCAAGACAACTTAGCCATCCCTCTGCCATCCCTGCTTCTGCTCATACTTTTGCAGAGGATGTTGCAAATGCTGAACTTGTATCCAATGGAAGGCTCACAAATTCAATGCAAAAGAAATCCATCACAGGGACCAGTGCAGTTTAACATCTTTGTTGGCGACATGGACAGTGGGATCGAGTGTGCACACAACAACACCACTTCGTGGTGGACACCACCAAGCTATGTGGTGCCATTGACATGCTAGAGGGAAGCAATTTCATCCAGAGGGACCTAGATGAAATTGAGACTGAATGTCTACAAGTCTATGGGGCCGGACAGGATGCATCCCAGGGTCTTGAAGGAGTTGGCTGATGTGGTTGCCGAGCTGCTCTCCATCATATTTGAAAAGTCCTGGCTGTCAGGTGAGGTCCTCGGTGACTGGAAAAAGGGAAACATTACTCCCATTTTTAAGAAAGGGAGAAAGGAAGACCCGGGGAACTACAGGCCGGTGAGCCTCACGTCTGTGCCTGGGGAGATCACGCAGCGGATCCTCCTGGAGGAGATGCTAAGGCACGTGCGAGATGAGGAGATGATCCGAGACAGCCAGCATGGCTTCACCAAGGGCAGGTCGTGCCTGACCAATCTGGTGGCCTTCTATGGTGGAGTGACGGCATCGGTGGACCAAGGGAGGGCGACGGATGTCAGCTACCTGGACTTGTGCAAGGCCTTTGACATGGTCCCGCACCATATCCTTATCTCTAAACTGGAGAGATGTGGATTTGATGGGTGGACTGTTTGCGGGATAAAGAACTGGCTGGAGGGTTGCAGCCAGAGGGTTGTAGTCAATGGCTGTATGTCCAGGTGGAGGCCGGTCACGAGCGGTGTCCCCCAGGGGTCCATCTTGGGACCGGGGCTCTTCAACATCTTTCTTGACGACTCAGACTGTGGGATCGAGTGCACCCTCAGCAAGTTTGCTGATGACACCAAGCTGAGTGGTGCAGTTGATACCCCTGAAGGAAGGGATGCCATCCAGAGGGACCTGGACAGGCTGGAAAAGTGGGCCCACGAGAACCTGATGAGGTTCAACAAGGCCAAGTGCAAGGTGTTGCACTTGGGTCGGGGCAATCCCAGGTGTGCGTACAGACTGGGAGAAGAACTCCTTGAGAGCAGCCCTGCGGAGAAGGACTTGGGCGTTGTGATCGACGAAAAGCTGGCCATGAGCCGGCAGTGCGCTCTTGCAGCCAGGAAGGCCAATGGCATCCTGGGCTGCATCAAGAGAGGGGTGGCCAGCAGGGAGAGGGAGGTGATCGTCCCCCTCTACTCTGCCCTTGTAAGGCCTCACCTGGAGTACTGTGTCCAGGCCTGGGGCCCCCAGTACAGAGGGGATGTGGAGCTGTTGGAGCGGGTCCAGAGGAGGGCCACCAAAATGATCAGAGGGCTGGAGCACCTCTCCTATGAGGAAAGGTTGAGGGAGTTGGGATTGTTCAGCTTGGAGAAGAGAAGGCTCTGGGGAGACCTCATTGCGGCCTTCCAGTACTTGAAAGGAGCTTACAGGCAGGAGGGGGACCGACTTTTTACACGGGTGGATAGTGTTAGGACAAGGTGGAATGGGCTGAAACTGAAAGAGGGGAAGTTTAGGTTGGACATCAGGAAGAAATTTTTCCCTGAGAGAGCGGTGAGGCGCTGGCACAGGCTGCCCAGAGAAGCTGTGGCTGCCCCATCCCTGGCTGTGTCCAAGGCCAGGCTGGATGGGTTCCTGGGCAGTTGGATCTAGTGAGCTGGTGGCTGGCAGCCCTGTCCTCGGCAGGGGGGCTGGAACTAGATGGAGGTTTGGAACAACTCGAAGAGAAGAAACATGAAAGCAGAAGTTGTCTTTAAATGGAAGGTTGCTCTACTCCATTATTATGAAATGACTACCTGGAGAGAAGTGGGGGGTGGAGCGGGGGGAGAAGGCAGATGGACTGAAGCTGTTGTCCTAATATTAAAATTCCCAGACTAATTATTTTTGATCTACAGGTATCTGCCTTAGTCATTTACCTAACCAGCCTGCAGTAACAGCTATATGAATTAGTAATAGCCTAATTATAATCATTAAGCAGGTGTATCCAGTGTGGTTTTTTTGTTGTTGTTGTTGTTTTTTCCTCCACTTGCAAAGCTTTATGGCATCCAGAAGTAACATATAAAAAAAGATGGACAACAATTCGGTATACCTAGAAAAGTACTAGAAAAAACACATTTAGTATAATTATGTTTGCAATGCAAAGTCAGCAGTTTTTGCAAACTTTTAAATCAGATTATTATAAAGGATGAAACAGAAAAGCTTACTTCAGCTTCTAAGAAAGATGCAAGCAATTCCAAACTGTACTTTGTCCCTAAGGAGGTTTTGAAAATATTTCTAATAGTATTTGCTGAATTATAACATATTTTGTATATTAATTTTCTAATTTCTACAGTGTTTAATTGTAGATTTTTAGGAGCATGAGGTTAAAGCAGTGTATATTTCCATGGTGGAAGTATTCACTGTGTTTCTTTTTATCACTGTTCTTTTTGTTTGTTTGTTCTTAGTTTGGGATTTTTTTTCCCTTTTCCTCAGGTGAGAATTTTTTTTCCTGTCTTTCCTACAAATTTCTGAGGAAATGGGGAGGTTGTTTATATATTAATCTAGTGTGTGTAAGCTTTAGTCATGTGATCTACACCTTTGCCTGCAGGTTATTTTTGAGAACGCGCAGGCACAAGGTAAGTCAAGAAGAGGTCTGACCCTTTATGAAGTCATACAGTTTAAGGATAAATATCATCTGGTTAAGCATTTCCTAAAGAGGCAATGGTAACAAAATGCATTTCTCAGAAATAGCTGTAAGTTAGTGAAATAGTCACCACTATAAATAGCAGGGCTTCAGATTTTCTTTTCCAATTAGTAAGACAAGACTCTGTTCAAGTTAACCTTGTAAACTTGAAGGATTATTGGTTATAAAATTAATGGATATGTTTTCTCCAGTTTTTTTTTTTGTGCTGAATCTGTAATTGATGTTATCAATTTAAAATAGCAAGTAGCTTTAGTCAGACAGAAGTAATGTGTTTTAATAGAATTCAAATCACTTTAAAAAAGTTTCAATTATTTTTATAAGAGTTTACTAGCATCATTGCATTAGAAAATTACGAGCTGTTGATGCCTTTTTTTTTTTTTTTTTGGTGGTTGAAAAGTTTTCTGTACATATTGTGGTGGTTATAGTATATTATGGGACACAGGAGAACCTGTGAAGTAAAACAGCCTTTCCTACTCTATTTAGGTAATAATGCAATAGCTTCAACCTCTGAACATAAAATACATGAAATAGGAATAAAACCAATGTAAAAAAAAAAAAAAAAAAAAAAAAAAGGGAATGGTCCTTTTAAATTTTGAATACATGAAACAATGCAAGTCTGTTAGGACCAGGAGAAAAATGTGTTAAATGAATGTTTGGGAATCCAAATTAATGAGAGCATCCAGAGACAGAGCCATAGCATATTTTGTTGCACATCTGAGACCTCTGTGTTGCTGAGAGTTTTCAGTCTTTCCTGCAGTTTCATTATTTCATTTCTTTCTGCCTGCAACTGCTTATGTGCACTCATCTCCTCTTCAACGTCTGCAAAAGCTGGGAAGGTTTAGATATGTTTTCACCCCCTCTGGGACTGCTTCTGTTATTCACTGCAGGACACTTCTGCCTACTTGCCACAGTGTTTCTTCAGTTTTCTGTAGCAGCCTCTGCTGGGCCTCTGGCACAGAAGTGAGCTGCCTGTGCAGCAGCAGTAGCTTTCCAGGCTCAGGGGTCATTCCAGCCCTAGTACTCACAACAGGGGTTGACACAAGGTTGAGAACTTGCCTATTACATGCAAAATAAAGAATACAAGCAAAACATTACGAGATTCTGTGCTATGACTTTAAAACACAGCTTGTTATTATTTTGTAAATGTAATGATTCTTCTTACTATCCTAGAAAAAACGTATTCCTGTAATAAATTCACTTTATAAGATAATTCTCTAGAAGTTTCTCCACCAAGTTACTATGGTTTCACAATGTATTCGACTGATCAGTTAGACTGAAAAAGAATTGAACACTGAATCATAAAATCTCCTGAGTTATAAGGGACCCACAAGGATCAGAGTCCCGCCTCTGGCCCCAGATGGCTCCGCCCAACCCCACACCCTGTGTCTGAGAGCGGTGTCCAAACGCTCCTCGAGCTCCGGCAGCTCGGGGCCGTGCCCACTGCCCTGGGGAGCCTGTTCCGTGCCCACCACCCCCTGGGGCACAACCTTTTCCCAGCACCCCCTGACCCTCCCCTGAGGCAGCTCCATGCCGTGCCCTCGGGCCCTGTCGCTGTCCCCAGAGAGCAGAGCTCAGCGCCTGCCCCTCCGCTGCCCCGGGAGGGAGCTGCAGGCCGCCGTGAGGCCTCCCCTCAGCCTCCTCTGCTCTGGGCCCAGCACACCAAGGGCCCTCAGCCGCTCCTCACACCCCTCGCCCTCCAGACCCTTCCTCATCTTTGGATACTCTCTTACAGTTTTACGCCCTTATACTGTGGAGGTGAGGCCTTCCCTAGCCTGGCTGGCAGTGCTGGGCCTGAGGCACCCCAGGGTACAGATGGCCCTTTTGGCTGCCAGAGTACTCAGATTTTGGCCTATATGAGGAGATGCCGAATTCCAGTATGGTACCAATCACAATATGAAAATCAATAATTGCTTTTTAATAAAATGCTGTAGGAAAGATGGGGAACAAAAAACTATAGGATAAAATGTAACCCTGTGAGCAATATTCAAATCAGGATGACCTCACACAATGTAAAGATAAGTCTCTGAGGGACTGAAATCTGAGTGTGTGTTTAGCCTGTTTATTTTATCATATATTTCTGAAATAATTTATATTCTCTGACATACTTTGAAGCAGTTGATAGTAAGATCAGTAGGAATTGCAGGTGTGTATCAAAGTGATTAGCTTTAAACAATTTGAATAAAACTGAGATTTTTTTTTTAATACATATTTTTGCAACATTTTGTACAAGACTTTTTTTGGACCATTTGAATTGATAAAATAGGATGTGTTCCCCTCAGAATGAGAGAATGTTAATAAGCAAAAGGACAAACAGAAGGAACAGTAACCACACAAGCTTTTTAGAAGGGACAGGCAAGGTGGGAGGGGTGGGGGAGTTGCCCTCTATGTTAGGAAGTGCACAGACTGTGAGGAGCTGCCCCTGAGTGACAGTCAGGAAATGGTTGAGAGCCTGTGGGTGAAAATTAAGGGTGGGACCAATAAAAGGCAGCTGGTGGTCTGGGTCTACTACAGGCCACCTGATCAAGGGGAGCCTGTTGATGGGGCCTTCTTGCTTCAGTTGAAGGAGGCTTCGCAGGCACGGGCTCTCATCCTCATGGGGGATTTGAACCACCCAGATATCTGCTGGGACAACAACACAGCAAGCTGCAGCCGATCCAGGAGGCTGCTGGAGTCCATCAACGATAACTTTCTGGTTCAGGTCTTGGACAGACTGACCAGAGGGGATGCGTTGCTGGACCTAGTGCTCACCAGTGTGGAGGAGATGGT
>VXAV01005192.1:228064-240228 GCA_013399715.1 Alectura lathami
TAGAGTTTGTGATAAGCCAAGCTGCATGTGACCTGCCATAGCAGGATGAGGTCTAGCCATAAGTTGAGCTTGAAGAACTTGTCAGCTCAGTAGTTTTTTAACAGAGTTCCAAGAAGTATTTTAGAATTTGAATGAAACAGTCTGCATATCATCAACAGAAATCATCCAGAACCCGTGCACTATCAGCTTGTGAAAACAGGGAGGGCTTGTTAGAACAGAGCCCTTATTTAGTTTCAGTTTGGCTTCAAAAAGATGAACTGAAATTACCTGAAAGCGTCAGGAGTCCTCTATCTAAAAAGTTATATATTGAATTAATAATAAGCAGATAATTTTGTTGACTAATGTACAGCATCCTACTGTATAGGCTTGGCCACCTGGGGAAGGACAAGTGAAGCTTCAGAAAGTAAACAGGAAACTGTACATTTATTTATCAATTATAAAATCCAAATATATAGGCTAATTGATTACATTTTCAAAAAGTGTATTCATAGAAGCTGTATTGTGTTGAATTGATTGAGCTCTATTTCAGTCTAAATTTAATTTACTTGGCTTCCTGCTTCCTATTAAACTTCTTNAAATGCTGTTAGAGTTTGTGATAAGCCAAGCTGCATGTGACCTGCCATAGCAGGATGAGGTCTAGCCATAAGTTGAGCTTGAAGAACTTGTCAGCTCAGTAGTTTTTTAACAGAGTTCCAAGAAGTATTTTAGAATTTGAATGAAACAGTCTGCATATCATCAACAGAAATCATCCAGAACCCGTGCACTATCAGCTTGTGAAAACAGGGAGGGCTTGTTAGAACAGAGCCCTTATTTAGTTTCANAAGCTTCAGAAAGTAAACAGGAAACTGTACATTTATTTATCAATTATAAAATCCAAATATATAGGCTAATTGATTACATTTTCAAAAAGTGTATTCATAGAAGCTGTATTGTGTTGAATTGATTGAGCTCTATTTCAGTCTAAATTTAATTTACTTGGCTTCCTGCTTCCTATTAAACTTCTTACAGAAAGATTCTGACTCAAGCCAACCGAAAACAGACTGTACTCCATTGACTCCTGATTTCTAGTTTATCCTAATTTTCTTCCCTGCACTGAAAGGAAGCAAGATTTAAGAATATTTTTGTCAGAATTTTTTGTTGAAAAGGCTAAATATCACAAAACAGACTGCAGTACTGTATTTCGTATCATTTTGTTTCTCTTTAGAAAGAAAAAAAGAATCCAAGACGGTGAGATTTTTGCTTTAAAAATACTGCGGTGTAACCAAAAAAAGAAAAGGTGACCAAGTGGTGAATGTAATACTACCATACCTAGATCTTAGTAGCAACTGTTTCTGTGAGAAATTAATAGCATGACATAATTTCTAAGCCTAGTTCTAACTTCATGAACTCCTAACCCCTAGCTTTACACCTCCCCGTCATAAAAGTATTGAGTCCAAATGCTGTAACAGTACTCAATAGCTGTGGAACAAACGCTTGCCTTCCCTGAGTCTTTGTTTGTTTATTTTTTGCCACAAGGGAATTAATTCCATACAGGAAAATTGTATTCAAGTTATGTTATAGCAGTAAATGAGATCGACTAAACCTTATTTCTTTCTGGGACAATTAATTTCAAGCAAGCCTATTTTAAAGATAGTACTGAGTAATGTGTTTTATAATTGCTGAAAGCTGAACAGGCAATATTAGAATAGAAATATGGTGATTTTTGTTGTTTTTTTTTTTCAATTTTTCAGTAACCCAATAGACTTGCAAGCTGCTATGAATAGTTCTGTAAAGTCTAAGTAAAGAATTCAGGCATTTTTCCTCCTCTTTTACAGATTACAGCTGTTATTTGAGGCAAAAAATCAACATTATGGCAAATGAAAACACTGTTAAGACTGAAGTAGTAATTGATAGCCTAAAGACATCAACCAATAAGCTGACTACAGGAATGCTTTCTGTATGTCTTTTCTCTCTCAGTGGCTAGATGCCACCAATCACCTGTGAAGCTAATATCCAAGTATATTCATAACAGAACTTCTGCAAATGCTCTAGCTTTGCTCTCAGTAGTTTAACATAATTTAATGGGTGTATCTATCTTTGTAGCGCATTCCATAATAATGTCTTATTTGTAGTTTAGAGTATCTTAAGGCCTGTGTTGTGCCATTTTTGCTTTGATTTTGATTTTTTTTTTAATTTTTATTTTTGGTACTATAGCTAAAATTTAGTGCATAAATAATAGAGCTGGGGAGGTGAAGGAGGATGCTCAGAAACTGCTTCTTCCCTGAGAATCCAGCTGTTCCATTTGCCTGCACTGTCTAGGACATACTGTTTCAGCTTACATTGCAGTAACATTACCTATGGTGATTTCTATGGTATGTTCTTGAAATTGAAGTTGCAACACAGCAGGTGACCTTAAAAGATTTTACAGACTTGCAAGTACTTGAAGAATTGTAAGTACTTGAAAAGAAGGTGTTAATGTTTTCCCCCAGGGACAGAGAGAAATGTTGCCCTTCCCCAAGGTATTGTTTCATCTGTAATTAGTGGAGGCAAGATTATCCAAATACTGAAATCAGTGAGCTAATTGAAATAGTCTAGCAGTGAGGGACTCTACCGAGATCAATTAAATTATCTAGATAGAGGGAAATAAGAATGTTTTCTTCTTTTTCCCCTTCCTATGATTTGCCAGATTTGTCTTAAATGCAGAGTCTTGAATTCAAGAAAATAAAGCTTTCCTAACGTTTTGAGAGCAATAAAGCTCACCAGAATGCGATGTTTCTTTTGTTGTCTAGGCAAAGTGACATGTGCATCTGGTAACGTTTTAAAGGGCTGTTGCCTGGGGGTCTAGCATTTTTGCTGTTTAACAGCAGAATCACTCTGGTATTGAAACTTGGGCTTTGTTTCTTACCTCACATGTTTACGGCTTTTCTGTACGCATCTATGGCTTTTCTGTACTACTTATGCCTATTGTGAGATGTCCTTAACATTTAATATAGGCGGGTTATGTATGTTTATTCAATGGTATCATATATTGCATCGCTCTATTACAACATGTATGTGATAACATTTTGCTGGTGGTCACAGTGAATAAACTTTGGGCTTTTTGAAATTTGCACATTAAACACTGGGAAATGATCTCAAGATTGTCAACAATAGTATACGAAAACTTAAAACTTCCTATATATTTTTTTTATTCGTTTTTAATGGAAGTCATGCAGGTGACATTGCTCAAATGACCCAAATATGGGCTTCTGAAGCACGTAAATGAGCTAGCACATAAGCCCATAAGTTTGGTTCGGTAGTACACATCAGCAACTGTGAATACTCCAAATGCATGGAGAATGGACTAGACTGCTTTTTTCTGTGCGAGAGTGCTCATTAAGGGAGAAGAGAGGAAACTTGAAGCACCTAGTACTAGGCTTAAAATAATTTCAGCTCCATTAACATGCGTTATTTTATATTCCACATCAAATCAGTTTAGTTTCTGCAATAGGAGATGGGATGCCAGCAGGTCTTTGAGGAAACCATATACCAGTTTTAGGAAGATTCATCTACTTTATCCTGATCAAAGCTGAGGATTCCTAGCTTTATAACAGCTGGTTACCAAAGCTAAGTAGGAAGGGGAATTTCTAGTGTGTCTGGCAAAGGACTATTCGTGTATTCCTCACGTGTCCCAAACAACAGAGGAAAAAATAGTTTTTGCAGTCAGTTTATTGGATATGGCAAGGAGTAAAATGCAATGAAAATGCATCCAAACATGAGAGAGAGACTCTATGTATCCTAGATATGAAGAGTAGTTCCTGTTATGTGGGCCTCAGGCTTTCCACATTTCTGAACTGGGAATATAACAAGTACAGCAACAATGTATAAAATCTTTAGGAATTTTATTTTAATACACAAGTGATTATTGAGATATATATATCTTAAATAATCAAAACTGTAAAATAAAATGTGACTTTCATCCTCCTCCCCCAGTCTCCCCAAACTGCCTGTGAAATGTCAATTTGTCTATCTTACATCTCATGGGAATGAATATTTAGAAAATGATAGCAAAGCAATTTAAAATACAGAATCACCCCCCTGCTTTATTTCATGTTTCACTCAATCCGTTTTCCATTATAATGCTCATGGGTTTGGATTTTTCTCCCTTTTGTTTATGCTTTTAACTTGTTTTAGGCAAAATGGGGGTATTTTNTGATGACAACACTGTTCTCCCTAAATTAAAAAACAAACAAGAAAAAAAAACAGCTGGTAAGGTGCAGGCAGAGACCAGACCAGCAGTGCATGTTTGTTTCCAGTGCTGCAGAATCTCCCTTGGTTTTTCAGAGGAGTTGGCACATAAACTAAGCATGCAGTTATCCTCCTACAAACTGTAGCAGTAAAGGGAAAAAAAAAAAAAAAAAAAACCACAAATAACTTGGATTTATGGCACACTATAGATTCAGTACTTTTCCATCTTGGCTTGCATATTTAAATCCAGAGATGACATAAGAAAAAATTACTGCAGTCTAACAACTATAAAATACTAAAAAGAAATAAAATCAATGTTGGCCCAAATCTTAGAATGCAAAATACAAACTCACACAGTCTACAATAAGGTTGAATACAGCTTACTCAGTAGGTTCAGCTCTAGGAATCAAACAGGAAATGAGTGTAAGAATATGCAGGAATAAAAAACAAACACACACACAAAAAAGAAACATGTTTAAGCACACAGTGCTCTGTCACTCTAAAAGTAAAGAAGTTTCTCCTCGTGTTCAGATGCTACTTCCTGCTTTCCAGCTTGTGCCTGTTGCCCCTCGTCTTGCCCCTCGGGCATCACTGAAAACAACCTGGCCCCATCCCGTTGACACCCACCCTTTAGATATTTATAAGCACTGATAAGATCCCCTCTCAGTCTTCTCCAATCCAAACAGTCCCTGGTCTCTCCTTGTGAGGGAGATGCTCTGAGCACCTAACCGTCTTTGTAGCCCTCTGCTGGACTCTCTCCAGTAATTCCCTGTCTTTCTCGAGCTGAGGAGGCCAGAACTGGACACACTGGTATTAGCCAGCTCCCTCCACGCTTGTGAGGGAATTTCATCAGGGCCCATGAAATTCTCTCTGTCTGGTTTCACGACTATTGCCTGACACAGTGGATTGAGTTTACGTGGCAAGGTTTGGCTAGTGGGGGGTGGTGGGCTGCAGGGGTGGCCTCTGTGAGAAAAGAGCAGGGGGTGCTACTTCTCCCAGAAAATCTCCGATCTGCCTTGGCCTCCTACTGCAGAACCCTCACCCCTGTGACGGGCTGATGCAACAGCTTCAAGGCAGCTGGGCCCTCTCCTCTCCTCTCCCTGGAGGCGGCATGCAGGAGAGACACCCCCTCGGCAGTCTCCAGGACTGACGGGGGGTCGGTGTGGGATGGGGAAGAAGGACTTGAGCAGCCCTTGAGAGTTCACTTTTGTTTTACTGGTGGTCGGGAGTCAAGTGCAGGCTGTGCTTGCCGATGGCAGGATGTCCATCTTTGTGGCCCCCTCGCCTGCCTTCTGGTGGGCTTCTGAGCTGGGCCCAGGCTGAGGCATGGAGTTGTCGCAGGGCCTCCTGAAACGGCCTAGCCCGTGACTCCTTGGGTCCCACCTGCTCCCGTGCCTTGTCTGGCAGTTGTCCTTGGTGGGTGGCACCTTGGTGTTCTGCATCCACTTTTTCTGGGGCTACCTGCTCACAGGATGGATGTTGTCTTCTGCAGGCAGTCCCTAGATGGTCTGCAACTGGTTGACTGCAGCACCTTATTGGTTTGCACCCATTTACTCAAGTTATCCACCAACCCTTGGCTCTGGTGGGCGGCATGTGTGAGGTCCACAGCTGTTTATCCATCATTCTCCATCCTCTGACGTTTAGCGGGGGGTTGCAGAACGAGGTCCTCCCTATCCATGGGGATTTTTCTCTTCCTCCCCAGCCGTGGTGTTTCATCCAGCATTGGATGTTTTGTGGGGCTTGCCATTTCCAGGAACTCAGAACTCAGCGAGTGCTGGCCAGCCACTGGGCTGCCTTTTTTATAGGCACTGAGATGCATTGTGACATCAGGAGGCCACTGTGACGGCAGCCCAGGCACCATCCCAGTGGCCTCCTGATGTCACCACCATCTGGGCGCGGCCGTTCAGGCAGTTCTCAGTGCACCCCACTGTCTGCTCCTCCAGTCTGGACTTGAACAGCTTCTCTAGGAGGAGCTAATGGGAGACAGTGTTGCAAGAGTTCCTCAAGAGCAGGTAGCTGTTACCCACTGCTCTCTCCTCGAGGAGGATCAATTCTGGAGTGTGGCCTTGCAATCACAGAATCATGGGGGTTGGAAGGGCCCTCTGCAGGTCATCTAGTCCTACCCCCCTGCTAAAGCACGTTCCCTACAGCAGGTTGCACGGGAAGGCGTCCAGGTGGTGTTTGAATATCTCCAGAGAAGGAGACTCCACAGCCTTTCTGGGCAGCCTTTTCAGCGCTCTGTAATTTTCTAAGGAAGATTTTTCTTTTATTCAGATGGAACTTCCTGGCTGCATATTGTTGTTTTTGTAATGTCAAGGTATTTTTTTTTCCTTTTACGTAGAAGGCAGTCTCATCACTACTATATACCTGATGTGGCTAGATGAAAGATATTTTTTCTTCCTTCTTTCCAGTGTTCTTAGTCACAAGTCTCCTGACTACTAAATGAAAGCATACACTTTACAGCATTTTTGGAATTAAGTGAAGGGCTTTGAAAATAAAAAGACATCTCCATAATGTATTTTAAGTCTGGCTTTATTTAGTAAAGAATACTGTGCATTAATTTAACAAATTATTGCATTTTACTAGAATGCAAATGTTATACTGAGCAGGAAGCGTGCTTCATTTGCCAGTCTACATCCGTAACCTCTCCTATTTATGCACAGTTGGGAAGTTTACATTCTTGGTTTTCCCTTTTTTAATAGAGGGGAAATCTTCATCTCTCAAGAACCAGACTGACTTACAGTGAGAGCTCAGAGTGAGGGGGGGGGAAAAAAAAAAGGGGTAATTGCATTTCATGGAAGTTTCTGATATTTCAAAATAGATTTTGTCTTTATCTAGAACAAAAGTGATTTTTTGTAACCCTTTTAAAATGGACAGATCTTTACCTTGTGCTTGCTCTAAAGCCCCAGAATATCCCTGACTTGAGGTCTCTGCTCTAACTCAGCCTGTTGGGATTGCTGCCTAGCAGCTGCAGGTTCTGGGAGCTTTAGCCAGAGTCCTGCATTGCAGGCATGGAAGCCTTAGCTCCTTAAAAACCAATGCACAAGCATCTCAGTAACTGAAAGAGATGGAAACAAGCTCACAGAAAGCTCCTAGGATCTGGCAGGGTGTTATCAAGTTGAACACTCTCTGCAGAATTTCATGCTGTTGTTGACCTTGCAGTTCTAATGACCAAATGTCTTTGTCAGCCTCCTCACAGCCAGCCCTAGGTATGCAGCCTGTTTAGTTGCTTACTTGGTGACTTCAAGTTCTTTGCCGTCTCTGTACCTTTGCTGATTTTGACCGAAGTCGTTGCTGTATGTTGCCCTTTTCAATTTTGTCGGCAGGGCTTGGTGTTTCCTTTCTGTGCTCTAGTTGTGTGTTCACAGTTGGTTTTAGGCTTTCATAATCTTCCTAAACTTTAAAAATTGGGAGACTCTCATGCTATGCTGCAGATGCAAGGCAGAGGCTGTATTTTAACTAGAGGTGCTTAATTCCTGCAAGATTCACTTCTTTAAGATTGACATTAGATACTATAAATACCATAGCGCAGACTTATTTGTCCATGACTGACATTACAATGTAACTAGACCAGGTTGAAAAATAACAATTAAAAAAAGTATCTTATTCCCATGGAAAATAATTATTGTTTTTAATGACGTGCTGTTTGAGACACAGGTATTTTTGTATAAGAGAGAACCCTGTCTCAGAACATGCCTAACAGGGATGCAAAAGGCCTGAATTCAAGACTCTGTACAAAATCAGAAATCAAACTATTGATATGATATGGTGACAAACTAGACAAGTAACCTAATGCAGAAAAGCATTGCCTACCCTTTTAATTGCTGCTTATCCTCTCTCAGTAAGTGAGGTAATTGATGTTTTACTCTCAAAATTGATCTCAGTGTTTCAGGTAGTTAGCAGAACAGAATAGCTTTTACATCATAGAACACTAAAAATCGATTTGTCTTATAGACTAATCCCAGGCTTGAAAATTTGCTAAACTTGAAGACTACCTGAGTTAAAAATAACGAGTTTATTTGGATCTCAATTTCACTAGACTAGATTGTGTTTAATCTGACGTAACCACATCTGACGTAACTTCAAGACATTGTTCTTGCTTTTTTGATTTTCCTGTTCTTCTTTGGTCACAAGTTTTTTCTTCCCCTGTTTTTTTTTTTTTTTTTTTTTTTTTCCCAACCTTTTCACATTTCTTTTATTTTTTCTCCTTATTTTTTCCTCTTGAATTCTTAAGCTGCTAGCTACTGTTCTTCACATGAACTTCCACTGGCGTTATTACACTTCTTGCCTTGCACAGCCTTAGCTCTCACTTGTAATTATGCTTCCCTTGGCTGCACAGCTGTATTGCAGCACCTGGGGAGGGTTAGAGCTGCTAGGGTGTGAGGAAAATCAAGAACATCAAGGGGAAAAGAAACAGACTCTAGCTGAATATGTTCAGAATTCAGTACAAACAACAAAAACAGTGCACTGAGCTCCTGCAGGCTGGGAATTCCAGTCTCAGGGATGCACCAGTAGTTTTGTGGTAATTCTGATAAGACCAACAAAATAATGAACTACTAAAGAAAGTACATTCAATAACATATGCTTCAATCAGTCTCATCAGGTGCACACTTGGCTGAAGTAATGAAAAAAATCAAATAATTTCTTGAAGTAAAAGTGAGGAAAATTAATAATCTGCAAGTCACAATGAGCAATTTTGCATATTTATCTCATTGGAAAATTCAATCAGATATGTTCAACAAAATCTGTTCAGGTGTAAGAGAAGCAAAAAATTGTTACAAACATTGGAAAGTAAACAAAAAATAGTGAGTTAAATGACAACTTTCTTGAGGTTAGAACAGTACCGTACTGAATGCACAGGCTGTACCGTTACTCTGTGAGCATTACTTGCATGCAAATGAGAATGAAATGTACCTTTTGAACTGTGCACTTTAGTTATTATATTAGCCATATACATTATTACATGATGTTTAAGTTAGTTATGAGTATAGTAATTTAATTTATACTGTGCTGCAATGAAAACATATGGCTATAGGTAGCAAAATGTTTTCCTCCTGCTTAGTATATAGAGGTTCAGATCGACATACAAAAGCTTGGAGATGGGACTCTTTGTTCTTTCAGTCTGGGTTAAGATACAGCAGAAAAGTGAAGATATGTATAGCTATATGAAGAAGAAAAGAGGTTATTGTTATTGTAGAAAGATACGATATTAAGATCTTCCGTATATGTATAGAAAAGATTTGCCTTTCCCATAAACTGTGTCCTGAAACTCTGTCCGCATAGTTTACTTCTGGGTAGCTCATCAAAGTTCTTAAGAAATGTTGGTAGCAGTGCTGCCATGCCTAAGCATTGTACGCAATGTGTCATTAAAATTACTTCAGAATGTATAGATACAATAGGGCCTTGAAGCTACAATTTCAAGCTTGTTATCATGGAGGTCATTGAAGAACATGACATTGAGTTTGCAAAATGAGCAAGGGTGTGTGTGCACACACATGCCTATACATAAGTTTAAATACATATTTCCTTCTACTTGTCTATTTTTAGGGCATTAAGGCTGTTAATGTAGTCTCATAAAAGGATGAAAGATGTTTAATTTTGCCAGCTGCACATGATTTTTGCCAATGGTTTTTTGTTTTCTGAAGAGAAAAGAGAAGAACATTTTAAATGAGACTTATTTGTCCAAGGTAACCTGAGTGAGAAGAATATGCTGCTTTAATGGATGCTCTTAGATGACAATCTCTAGATGCCTTTCATTACGAAGGTTTCTTTAGGAAAGCTTTACAAATTCTTGGGGAAAAAAAAAGTTTCATTGCAGCAAGCTGTAGCACTGCCAGTAATAATATATTGCTCATTAAAGTTTATTGACATTCCTTGTAATGTATTCTTAGAACAAGTAGAAGCACTGAGTAATTACTGAATGCTAGACACTGCATCTTCTATAGTTAGTTAAGCTGTTTAGGAAAGGAGATTAAGATACTATGCCCTTGCCTTCCCTGTTTAGCTACTGGATGTGAGTGTTGTGCGGAATAAAACACCTTCCTTTTAAGATGCCAATGCTACAAAGACTGAAATAAATTTTGGTCTTGTCATTTTTGACTTGTTCACTGTGGATAAATTGAGAGATAATTTAAATATTTTCAAGGCTTACAAGATACATTTCCCCATGGAGGAGAAGAATTTTGACCCTTGGAAAACAAGTCCTGCCGAGGACAGTTCCTCTGCTGAGCAATGGCATTCAGAGGTACTCTATGTGTGTATGAAAATAAATGCAAACTTTGCAAGTGGTACCTTTACAATGCTCATATTTTTGGGACGCTTCTCTTTACTAATGGTGAGCTATATTCAACTGTGATGCAACATCACTGTTATAGCCTCAGGGAGCTGCACAGTCCATGCTGGTGGGAGGGAAGCTCCTGAAGCATTGCTTTCTTCATCCCGGGATGGGATTCCTGTTCTTATGCATGATAGTTGAACCCAACGTGTGCTGCGCATGCAGGGCTCCTGTGAAGCACTGCCCTTGCCATGCTGTGTAACCCCGTACTCATCCCCAGAGAGTGAAAGACAGGCAGCAGAGGAGCTACTGACGTGGGTAATTAGTGTTGTCTTCTCCTGAGGAGCAGGTAGGCATGAATTCTTATTCTGCAGGTGGGCAGAAAAAGTCTCAGAGGCAGGACTTGTGGAGTCCTAGAAAAGCTCATGATTTTCAGAAGTTTACAGTATTATCCCATTAAATAAAAACAAACAAACAAAAAAATGTAAAAAAAAAAAAAATTGAACATCTCTTTTGATAATGGCAGCATCTGAGGCTAAATATAGCCAGTCTTATCATTAGATAGTTCATTACTTCAGTCTCCCTTACCAGTGTGCTTTGTTCGCAATACTACTGTGTTTGGCGCTGCAATTTATCTTGGTATTGCTGTCTTTAAAATGAATGTTTAAGGCTAACCTGCTATTAGTTGCAGAGAATAATTAAAAACATTACTTATTGTACTTACAATACTGTTTCTTCCTGACATAGTGACAACTGGAAAGTTCTTGCAAGCGATTATGTAGTAACCTTTAGGTGCAAACAGAAGATTTCACATGGTCTTTCCACATCTCTTCAGTACTCTGAACCCAAGTGAATTATCTGCGTACCTGTGATCGTTTTTGTAAGTGCAAGGAACTGGAGTTACCCTTCGGCTGGTAGCCACAAGACTTTTACCTTTCTTTACATTTCTAAATCTAAAATAATTCCTCTCTGTAGAGCTCCTCTGCAATTCTGCACAGAGTATGAGCAAGTATGAGCCTTTGGTATGTAAGATTTACAGTGCAGAGCAGAAACAAAAAGGGATTTTTACATTACCCATATCAGCAGCCTTGAGAAGGGATTGCTTTGTGGCACCAAACATCCCGCCAGTTTGTACAACCTACCATCCTACTGAACATTACTACATAAATTCTAAAAAAAATTATAAAAAATGTTCCTTGTGACATGTTTGGTCTTACAGCTCATTAAAATCTGCCTGCAATAGAGAAGTTCACAAGGATTGCATAATGGAGTGTGAGTCCTGGTGTAGAGTACAGGTCAAGCTCATGCCACAAAAGTGAGGCCATTTCTAGTTGTGGACACACAGATCTTCCCTCCATGGGGCTCATTCAAAAACATTCAAAAGGAAAACAAAACAAAACAAAAGGAGTTTTTTATCATCTAATAAGAAAAATACCATAATGCAGGCNAAAACCACTTATGTTATTGGATATATTTATTAAACATCATCCATATTAGGGTGTGAAGTTCTCTTTCTAAACTTCATGAAGGTGTAATTCCTCCATACCTTTGATATGCTTTAGGAAAAGAACATCACCTCAGGGGTCTACTGTTTGATAAATTAGTGCAGTAAAGGCATCCTCTGCTTCACTAACAAGATTTATTGCTGAACAAACTGATAAATGTGACAAAGGGTACAATACTT
>VXAV01005192.1:256410-267435 GCA_013399715.1 Alectura lathami
GAAAAATGCTGATCATGTTAAGGGTAGAAGAACTTTTCTCTGGAAGTTTTTAACCCCAGATTAGGTCACTTATTATTTTATTTCAAGAGTGTTGAAATACTATTTTATTTTGAGTTCTATTCATTATTTAAAAGAGAAACAGGAAAGAATAAGAACTTTTAAACTAATAAACCTCCAACCTATTGACATGTTGCACAGCAGAGGTCCAAATACTGCCATTCATAGCAGCAGTAAAAGGTTTGGATCACTGTTACAGACAATATAATACTTCTGTAAATAACCAGTATGAACAGTAAAGACTGCTAGCCCAGCAACAGGACAACTTTTGTTAAAGTCAGAAAAAATAGAGACTTTCCTCCACAAAGAGATTTGCAGCTGATTGTGGCTTCATTTCCTGAGCATGTTCATGAGGCTTTTAAACTTTACAATTGTATTGAAAATTGCACCACATAATTATTATTTTTTTTTCCACACAAAAAGGGTGGCTTTGGGCTAAATATGTTTTGTGAAAAATATAATGTAATCCTGGGTTTAGAATCAGAGTCAAATCTTGTACTACTACTTTCAGCATTGAGACCGAAGAAAATACATAAGTCCTGGTAACCAGAATGGAAGTAATTATAAAATTAATGTTATCCTTCCTGAACAGAGAAACTATGGAAAAATAATTGCCAAATCATCGGTTCAGCCCAATCCATATTAGGGGAGGACTGGTCTGATCACCTGGGCAAGTTTTTGCAGTACGTTTTCAAAAAAAAAAAAAATCAGTACAAATTTTGTAAAATATGTTTCCATTGTGTTGAGAATAACAGAGTGAAAAAGAATGATCAAAATGAAAGATCCAGATTGCTGGTAGGGATTACAGTATCCATGCGTGGCCCTAGTACAGCCTTTCTTTTTTTTCTCCTTTCCACTCCAGATGGAAGAAATAGTGAATGGGCATTTTTATACTTGTAGCATGCTATCTAGAGGGTCCATTTTATAAGCCAGGAAACTGAGAACAGTAAAAATGCTTTGCTGATTTGTAACATTCTTTGTTCTTTCTCACTCCTGGGAGTAGCTGACCTTGACTTCGGAATGCTTTTTCCTCCGCATTTCCTTGCTGTTCTGTATTTTGAAGCATTGTTCACCTATGTTATCTCTAAAGAGAGCGTGGCTTTGGCAGTAGGGAGGGACATGAAATCCATGTACATCTTTCATGTTCCACTAATACTAGTAGCATATGTCCTCATGTAAAGGGATGCCTAAAGACGTATTCTAAATATGTAATCAAATGCCATGTAGACTGTTATCCATAGCTACTGGGCGAAACAGAGATACTCTGTGCTCATAGCTTCACTGTGCAGCTTACAGCATCTAAATGCAGTGGTTCTCTCTTCCTTTGGATTCCTAAGATCTCTTTCAGTACAATATTGAAAGTGAGGGGGAAAAAAAAAAAACAAAAAAACTTTCACATCAAGGTCACTTGCTTACTTGATAGCATTTGCCCTCCAAAGAGCACATAATTAATAGTTTTACTACCTTGATTTAGTCATTTCCTCTGGTTGGTTGGTTTTCCCTACATACTACACATTACATCATACGTTATCAGCTCATTTCCCCTCTTCTTCCCCTTCTCTAAAGTATTGGTTTCTGTGACTGTTTTCATCATCCTTAAAAATCATTTAATAGCACTTTACAAGCATGGGGTAAGATACCTTTTTTGCCCCAAATAGTTTAAGGTTCAGATAAATCCTTGATTTCTGATGTTTGTTTTTACTTAACAAAGTGGCCTGGAAATTTTAAGGTAGATTACATTAATCTGCTATTTTATCCCAACAATTTTTCATGATCAAAGGATTGCAATCACAACCATATTCCACTGTTTTTGCAATCACAACCATATTCTGCTGTTTAAGTGATCTAGATAACGGATGGTTTGTTTGCTGCTTAGCATGGAGGCATTGTAAACACTTACCTCTGCTTACTAGTAATTCCAGGCACAAGTTTTTGTGCATATATATTTGCATCTAAAAGCTGTAGATGCAAATACATCTTTGCGTTTTTCCAGAGGAAAACATCCAGGTCTGGGGCCATTTAGCTCTGTCTTTCTCTCTCCCCTTCTCCCACCCTTTCTTTTTTTTTCTCTTGATACCATATCTGTTTCTTCATTCTTTTTAATGAAAACTTTCAGGACTTTTCATGTGTTATTCCCACAGTGCCCCAGTAAAATCCTGGCAGCATCTGCTGTAATAATGCCTTTTAAAAGGTAGTTCTTTCTATTTGGAAAATAGTAAGTGATGCCTACTATACAATTTTCAAATTTAATGGCTGAAAAAAAAAAATACTTTCCATAATCTATTCAGCACATTTAAAGTTATGATACCTCTGACTGACCCAAAATAACCAAAAATATTTTTTCACTGATTGCTTATTTGAAAAGGTATTACAGACTTATACCACATAATGAAAAACAGTATTAAGGTTCCGTTTTATTATCAGAAATAATTTTACTATTTTTAGAGGAGTCTGTGACTCACAAGATAGCGATGGTATAATGATATGAAAAACATTGTATTTTATTTGTATTCACAGAAATTTGTAGTTCTTTTTTAATACTGGAAAATTACTATATAAACCAGAAATGATTTGTGTAGATGAAATTAGAGGTGACATGAAAGGTCCATAGCGTTCATGAATCAATGAAGAGCAGTCAGTTCAAAAGGCTGATAAAAATCATTACAAATAAATTCTGCTAAAATGCTTCTTTGATAAATTTCTCATTGCATTAGTTAGACCTTCCACTTCTTCCCTGCTACTGCTTTGTGCTCTTGAAAGCACTGAACAGTCTCCTCCAGCAGTTCCACACCTGAAGGAGAGGAAAGGGAAAAATGGAATGATGTGGAAATTTTGGGGAGAAGTGTGAAGTGAAAATGTCTCTTTACACAGCCTCCATCAGGAGTAATTCTGGGGAGTGAGAAACCTGCTATGAAAGGGAGCTCCTTCACTAAAGCTAAAGTCCTATGATAAAATCAGTGAACAGAGTTGGTGTTAGTCCTTTTCCAACAAAACCTCAATAACCCACCACAAATATAACTTTTAAATGGATGAAATGGTAAAAGCAAAAATGTTCCTGGAAACTATCTTATTCACTCTTCTGTAATTACTTATTCCATTTGAGCAGCCTGATCTGGTGGCAGGTCTCTCTGCATGTGGCAGGAGTTGGAACTAGATGGGCTTTAAAGGTCGCTTCCAACCCAAACTGTTCTATGATCCTCTGATTCTAAATTCTACCCAAATGCTTGCCACATCCCTGCATTGTTTCATTTACTTATTTGCTGAAACTAAAGCATGGTACTGATGCATTGTTGGAGCACTCAGCCACATGGCTTGGCCTTCAGCCTTTGCGGCTTCGTGCTAGAGGTGCACAGAGTGCACGTCAGTTCTTTTGCCAGGTGATGCCTTCTATCCATTTAAAGAACAAGGACAACAGCATAGGAGTCCATAAGGCAGAAATAGGCTTAAAAGATGTATCTGAGGCCAAGAAGATTTTAGGATATGCTTGGTTAGGTGTCTGGTCTCTGAGTTACATGTCATAATGGAAAACAAGTCTTGCTAGTGTGCTTTGCTCTGTACAACATACACTTTGGCACACGTTTATGAATGTTCTTTGCAGTTTTTCCATATTGACACATTAAATATCGTATGTCAAAAAAATCAAAGTATCTTTTGAAATGCTGCAACATTGTTTATTTGCAATGATCACTTTGCAGAGGTATTGTGGTTTAACCAAGTCCTGCTCAGTCAAAAGCAATCAGTGACTGTGATGCCTTGATCAGCATTTTGCTGTTCATTGTGTGTGGATCTCAGCTGAGACTACTGTAGTTCTAGAGAAAATAGTGGTATTGTTACCTGGGGCTGTGGTCACACACGGTTTTCTTTGAAGACAAAAGCAGCAGATGTTTGCTCTGCCACTCGCTGGCATTCCCTTTCAGTCCAAGTCAAAAAAAAAGTTTCAACAACCTTTTGTCATGGAGAGTGCTACAGAACCATGGAATGATCTCAGGAGACATCAAAATGTTTCCACTGTGTTAGTGATTTGTCTGAGATAATGAGAGATGGTACTGGAAAGTGAAGAGCAATCACTCCTTGTGACACTGCTGGAGAATTTCCCTCCTGAGGAAAGAAGCTCATCTCAATTTTCACACATACTCAAAAGCCAGTATTTCCAATCTAAACTACCAACTTATTAAAAGAGGAATCTATATCTTGAATTGAGAGTGGGATTATATTTCCAGAATTTCACTGTCTTCAGAGTAAATTGTAATTTGTTTCATTTTGTGTTGTTCCAGTGTTGGTATGTGTGCATTTGCTATTAGAAATAGTTACCTTTAGGTTTTGTTGCTGGGGGAAAAAGTATCCAATCGATGTGAACCGTGAACCCCTTAGGAAACTAGAAAATTTATCATTTCAGAGCATCTCAGAACACAAGTTAAATATTAAGTATACAGGCTGGGTCTCTCCTAATGGAGAGTGTCTGATGTAAGCATCGCATCTCTAATGGACAGCCAGTTTAATTACTGAATCAGAATCATATGTTAAGAGACAATAGTGTATTTTGATTTCTGTCAAAAGAATAGTATGATAAGTGAACTTTAAAACAGTGAGAGTGTGTTCTCAGGGAATCCAATTTCACATTGCTGAATGAAATTTCTGATAGGACCTGAAGGCTATTGTGTTCTCATTGTCTAGTTTATTGGTCTTTCAGTGGCTGTGCAAATGAGTATTGAATTAGAGGACTGACCCGTTCTGTGATGCTTAATGCATATAGACAAAAATATTCCAAATTTTAAGATGCTGCTTGATCTTTTGCAATAAGCTGCATACTTCCGACATTCTGAAGACCAGGATAAATTTTGTTACTGCTGTTGAGGTATTGGAGGGATATAGTGACCTGATTACCACCTGCCACCACTGTGGGAGAAACAATGCAGCATTCCGTTGGCTCAGTGTGCTCCTTGGAGCACTGTTATGTGCATTTATCTGCAGTATGGTTTTACAGCTGCTGAGCTATACAATACTGTAGTAAATTCAAGTACTTCTTTACCAGTAATTCCACTTAGCTGTCTTTTAGAAATATTTATTCTTCAAAAACAATTAAAATTGTTTAAACAATTAAAAAAAAAATACAAATCCAGAGATGAGAGTTTGTGCTTTTAAGGAATAAAAGTGAACAAGAACAGGCCATGGATCACCACATGCAAATTCCTTCACAGTGTGAGGTGATGGGAAAACACTCCTGCCAGACTCCCAACAGCACTCTTCATCTCATTTTATCTTGACATACCATGGGGTCCCTCACCCAGCTTGGGCTGATAGGCAGAAGTTTCCCAATATATTTGAAGTTACCTCAAAATCCTTTCAAGGCATTACTGAAAATCAGGAGAGCCATTTGGGTGCACGTGTACATACAGCACGTTGCACATTTTAAGAAAACACTTATACAGCCTTAGCTATTGTTTCACTACTGATTGGTCATAATACACAAATGGTTCCAGTAAATGCCAACAGTTTCTGGAAAAAACACAGTCTGAGAACTACTAAAGGGAAATGTTCTCAAGGTAGAAGCCAAGAACAAGAAAGGGCTATGGAGAATATATGCTGACATAAAGATGATGGAGAGAGTCCTACAAGACACAAAATGAAAGGCAGGCAAAGATGCCCGGAGTGTTTCAGTGGTCTGGAAGGCAGCCAAAGAGGCATTGATTTATTAAAGAGCACCATCACAGCTTCCTTTTCTCAATATGAGAGTGCCATTAGCAGCTCCTTCAGAAAGAGGAGCAGGAATTTCAAACAAAACACCAAAAGATCTTGAAGCTAGTTACTTCCCAGACCCAAACCACTGCCAGATCATCGCATTGGTTTGTACCTTATTGGAGAATTCAGGGTAAAGAATCTGTAGGGGCTTGCACACATGGATTCCCTGCTTATAAAAACCAAATGCTGTCTCATGTAAAAAGTACCCTAGCAACTGCACAAGTAGGTTTGTTTTTTTTTTTTTTCGCATTCTTCAGTCATGATGTGAAATGCAAAAAGTAGCTTAAAGTAGCTTTAATAAGTAATACAGAATTGGTGAGTCAACAGTTTAAAATGACACATTCAGCTGTTTAGTTTCTGAACTCTGTACCGTTCCTGCAGTCTTGTAATATGTTGGGAGTGGCTAGTGCAGTTACTACTGTCTTTTTTCTGTCTCCAGATACCTGAATTACGTCATTTCTTGTCCCTTCCACGTTTACTCTCTAAATGTCCATGTACTTTAATTTTATTCTTTTCTACGCCATTCCCACTGCCTTTCTAAAATAATGCCTCCTATGTTCACATCGTTCTTTCTCATTTATGCCTCCTATGTTCACATTGTTCTTTCTCATTTATGTAGTTTATTTTGCTTTTCTTGAGCAAGAGGCAAGGGAAAGTCCAAAGTGTTGTGTAGTTTCATATGACTGCTTTGTGGATCTGATGTTTGAGGAAGTAATTTCATTTGTAGCCCTGCACATCTGTATCAGTATGTCAGAAGTACATGCCAAAAGACAATGCCTCTGTTGTTGCTGGGATGGGAAAGGCTTTCAGCAGGGACGGTAGGAGCTGCCTGGTCTCCACTGACCATGCATCTCTGCTGGGTTTGTGCAGCGGTTTCTGAGGGCTCCTGCCTCCTGATAGCAGGTTTTGCTGTGAAGGGCACAGAAAGATTAACTGGGGTCAGATCCAGCAACTTCCAATCTTGTGCACATTTGGCTAGACCAAAAATCTTAACAGCAAGGTTTCTGGCTCCCTCTACCTTCCTTCCCCATGTGGATATAGGCTAGATTTTTCTGGCTCCAACAGCTGTGAATTCCATAGTGACTTCTCACATGCTGGTCCCCCTAAGCATGGCTGCCCCTCTCTGTGCTGCCCCCCACTGGGTTTGGGAACCACATCCCTTGTGCAGACCCCAAAAGCAAGGGCCAAAGACCAGCACTGGCTGCACCTTGCATGCCTGGATGTGGGCAACCCCTGCCTTTGCCAGGACTTCAGTGGTAGAGGTCTTTCTGACACCATAAGGAGAACAGTGGAGATTCTGGGCAGCCTGATTCTATGGCTGATTCTGGCATTGTTCCCAAGAAGACAAGGCTTCAGGCTGTGCAGAAGCAGAGTTTTTCCTTATTCTCATGACTGCTGTAACAGTGCTGCTGACATCAGCAGTGCTGCTGCTGGCATGCTCTGCACAAATGGCTCTGCAAACTTGCACACCCCTCACTGGATTAGCACAGTGACACAGCCCGCAGTTCTGAGACCGTTCTTACCTTGTTAAAGAACGAGAATTGTGTCAACGAGATGTAGCATGAATTTGTTTTATCAGATATATTGTCAGAAATAAGAACTGATAGGCTTTCTGCGATAAGTTCTGTACGAAGGCTTTGCTGAAAGGTAGGCTGCTTCTTGATTTACTGAACTATTATAAATGACAAAACTGATCCATTTGTTATCATCCAGTGCATAAAGACTTCAGGATTTAAGGAGCCTGCACTAAATAACAAAGCAATTTATAAACTCATAAACTGAAAATTACAGGGAAGTAGTACTTAAGTCATTGGTAATAGCAACCTTTTATCATTTTACTGATGATTATCAAATGCTAAGCCCCACTCCCATTTTTAAGTAAAATCTCACCTTAGGAAAGTCATAATTACTTAAAAAAGACATGGACATAACCTTATATTAATATATTGCACGAGTAAGGCAAGTTTTTGCATTTATTTGGTTGGTTTTGTTTTTCATACATCAGATAATGTGAACTGATCTATACTTCTGTTAACAGAAGCATGTTGGCTGATGCCAGCTGAGGATTACTCTTAGCTGGCTCTACTATTTGGTAAAAGATCGTTACCCAAAGCAATTCTGAGTGTCATATCTTGAAGAGAGGATCTTCCTGTGTTTCCTTAAACACACAGAAATTACCAGTATTTGGTTTCAGATTAGCCTGTTTTAAGGAGAATACAATGATGTGTCCTACTGTACCAGATTTAAAAAATGCATTATTACTATGTCTGTAAGACTTTTCTGTGTTCTCTTGAGTCAAAGATTTTATGGGCAGTGGAATGATGTTGACTAGAGCTGAGCAAACATTTGCAAGGAGGTAATTTATCCAATGACATTAGCTTCCTTTTCTGCTCAAGAGTATCATGAGTTATTTAATTAATTCTTTCAATTTCATTCAACAAATATGTTGAGGAGTATAAGTTTTCAGTGAAGAGATGGATTGCGAGCCACTGGTTACCAGCATTCAGTATTTGATAACCAACTTGCTTTGCTCAAGTAAGGATGATTACATCCAGAAACAGCCTTGCTTCTATTTTGTTTTGTGCTGAAGAATAATCTCTGAAATTATCATGAAAATCATCATGAAATCATGCAAAAAATACCTGGGATGTCTGTAGAAGAAAGGAGATTAGAGAAACACCTTAACATTTCAGAGAGTTGTTTAAACACTATTTTCATTAGAAATTCTGATTCAACTTTCAGTTGAATCATCTGGTATCATCTCTCTGGGAGAAGATTTTGTAAACCTTTGTCTTGCTTTCATGGACATTTTTCTAAATAAAGTCAAGTCCATCATCACCTCAGAGCAACCCCCTCCCTTATGAGGACTGAAGCTGGAGCCCAGTTAGTACAGCTTAAATACAGAAGAGGTTATGGGAGATTTTTCCTGTGGCTGCCAGGGTTTTCCTTGTCAGAACTAGTGGCTGAGTTTGTTCTCACTAAAAGCAGTAGAGAAGCAGCAAAAATATAGCACTTGTCATTGAAATTATGGACTAGAGACTGTTACACAGCCTAACAATAATCACTAATAATTGTCATCCACTGGCTACCTTCAGAGTCTTGTAGGAATGGAACTTTGAATGTTGGGAGGAATAATCTCACAGAAAGGACACAAATGAGCAGCACATACCAGAAAAGGGGGCAGACCCCTCACTTTTTTTTTCCCCCCCCATCATTTTGACACGCTATAAAAGGAAAAGCAAATTACATATTCTTAATTCTAAGGGAAATTATGAACTATGTAAATCCAATGTACATTATGGAGTCTAAGATCAGAGAACGCTCCCATCTCCATCCGGTTTGTCACTCAGATTATACACAGAATACAGTACATTGGACAGCCAGAAATATGAACAAAGAATTTTAAATTGTAGCGATGTCTGATGACCAGATTGTTGGCTGCTAGTCCTGGGACAATATCCTGACCTTGCTACGTAGCAAATATATACAGAAACCAATTCCTTGCATCAAGAGCTGCGAAAGTGCTAAAGTAATACAAATTAATTGAAAAAGGAAAAAAAAAAAATGTATGTGCAGTGAAAGCAGAGAACAGAGTTTATAAACCAGTTGAACTACATATATAGTTGTATTTTTCTGCTACAGTTCTGCTGAAATCCCAAAAATGAAAGCCAAAAAACGCAACCACAGCAGCAACCCCCTTAAATTTGCATTGCATTAAGAGTAGATTAAGAATTTCTTTTGTTTTGTTACTCCTAAACTTTTGTGTTTTTTCATTTCATAAATAGCCTTGATAGATGAAGCTGCAAGGTGTAGAAATTAAGCATAAATACAAATATTTCTAGCTCTCTAAATGTTTCAAATTATTTTCAGTACTTGGTATAAATTATGAGCTATTTTAGTGTTGTTTCACCTCATATATCATATGCCTGGTTGTGTCTTTTCCTGGGAGAGAATCCTAAATAAAAACAACAACAACAACAGTTTGTCACCCATAATGTCAGTATAATCATAGTCATCATGCTTCCTCCCTCTTGAGTTCCTGTGTTAAGCAGTTTTTGTTTTACATTATTTAAAAAACAAACGAGCAAACCCCTCTGGTTTAAATTCTGAAGTGCAGAGACCTTTAGCTGAAAATGAGGACTCACTACAGTCAGTGGAAGTTTTGTCATTGCGGTTGGTGGGTCAAATATGTGATTTCAGTATCTTTCTGCATGCTTACATAGCACCTGGCAAAATAGGGATTGTACTGTTTAGCACTGCTTTTTATGTAATATTCGTGCAGTTCCTAGGAATCTTACATTCCCTGCAAGATGAGAAGCATAGTCTGCATTTCCTTATCTTCTAATGCAGTAAGTAGAAATATTGATGCTATTTCTAATCTTCTCTGTCATTAATAAATATGCCAAGATATGATCATGAATGATGTCCCTTTAATAAGGTAATGGAACTCCTAATATCTGGAGCTTGATTTTTTATTTTTATTTTTTAATCTGAGTTGTTTAGGTGCCAGTAAGAATGTGCTGATCATATGTAACTAATCTTGACAAATTATGATTACAAAATTATTATTTATTATTTCAGTTTTGCTACTATACACAAATTTTTGAATACTCTTAATAATTAACCAATCCTTTTTCATTCCTCAGCCAAAATATTTTATAAACCATTTGATGGCAAGAGGTAAATCAATTAAGTTTAAGGCTGTGGTATAGGGTGGTACAGAAATGCTGTGCTCTGAAGCTAAAATACCTGTCTTTGCCCCCATAGAAGAGCATCATATATATGTTTTTGGTAGCATCACAGGAAATTGGCCACCATTTAACAGCAAATAGCATATAATGGTATTTGGAACAGAGTTTCTGATTGTCTGTTCTTTAAAAGAACAGCAAGATTCTCATTGATTTTAACAACCTCTGACCTGAACCTAAGGTCAGCTCTCGGACCAGCCTTTGTTAAAATGACCATTGGCAGTGCCTTCTATTTACATCCTTGGCGCTGCTTACAGATCCTGAACATTTAAGAACTAGGCTTAGCAAATAGGCTTTGGTTTAATCTTTAGAGATAGATGCAAAAAATGGGGTGATATACTTCTGTTTTCAATCTTCTCTCTGCTCATGTTTTCATGTTTTTCTACCTGTGAGGAAACTAGAGATACTCTAATGAACAAAGTATTTAATAATAACTGTACTAAAAGTAAAACACTTTAAATGATTTTTTTTTTTTTTTTAG
>VXAV01005192.1:272639-284735 GCA_013399715.1 Alectura lathami
TATATTTCCTCTCATTGAAGAAGCAGAGCTTATCCATACTATTCACTTCCTTACATGGCACTGCTTGTATGTTGTTTCATTCCATGTATCATGTGGAAATACTTTGCAAGTTTTACAAAGAATAAGAAAATTGAATTGTACTAGCTTCACATTTTAGGATGTCTTACTAATTACTATCCTGTAATGGTTTCTTTTTTTCCACTGCTGATGTTGTTGAGTTCCTTTTATGGCAAGCAAGCTGTGAACATGTTCAGCTAACTGAATCAAATCATTTTGCAGTAATGCAGTGTACAGGCAGTAATTTAGGCTGTTGAATGGAAAAGTCTTGTTTTGCTGTTTTTAAATACTTATTTCAAGATTTCAGTAAGTAAAGAAAAATTTTTATACTGCTTACCCTGCCAAAGGAAATCTGTAGTTTTTGACAGCCTGAGCACTTAATGACACTTGAACTATTTTTTGCCTTGTACCTTGGTGTACAGACACCTGTGTTACTGGAATCTGAGTTCATCAATACTCAATTTCCTATTGTCAAAAAATTGAGGATTTTCACGTATTATTTACTTAGGAACGAGAGGTAAAGCCTAAAGTCAAGGGGCCTACATTCTTTTTAACTTTTAAGAGTGTAGACTGGTTTATATCCTGATCCTGCTTTAGTGTAATGAACCTTTCCTTCCAATACAGTTGCAGTGATGACACAAGGCTTTGATCAGTGCAGATTATCATTCCCATTTTATAGCAAAATTCACCTCCCAGATGTTCTGACTGTCCCAGAACACAATGAATAAGAGGAAATTCTTTCAGCTGAGGGCTGACAAGTTGCTGACCTCTGTGTACCTTGGAAGTTGAACTACCAGCGGATGGAATGAGTGTTGATACTTGAAAGTTAAGACTGTGTAGAAGCTTTCAAGGAATCCACGCTGCCCTCTCCATACAGTATTCTTCCTATTCCTATTTTGAAAATAAGCATAGCTTTTCTATTAATGGCACAAGGAACTGCTCCTTTCCCAGTTTCATAATCGCTTGTTTTCCATTTGGGAATTGAGACTGGACTGGTTTGAGTTCTCATAGACCTCACAGTTAACTTAAGAGATGAGAGTGAAAGCCACTGCATCTCCTTAAAAAGTTAAAGTCATATGCAATTAAATAGTGTTTTAAGAAAAACTTGAACCGAATCGTTGGTAAATAGGTTCTAAAATATACAAATAATTGTGTTTCCATCTTTTGTCATAATCTTGGAAGGTGTTAATATAAAATTACCTTAATATATCATAATAAAATGTTATTCATTTTATAAACATCTGTTCAGTCAGAGACATGATTCCTTCCTGACATTATACTGTTCTTTTTAATAATAGGGAATGAATTTTCAGTAATTTTGTTTATATTTAGTGAGGATTTTCCATAGCAGCTTCAGAAAAATGCTTGATCAAATAAGGCAGAAAGCAAGTCAGCAAACAAAGTTTGTTTTTGACCAAAACTAGAGTGGGCAGATACAGGGAAACAAGCTGGANACAACCTTGAAGAATAAAAGTTTTATATAAAGGGGATGAAAACACTAAGGAGATGAAAAGATTACTAAAAAGACAATATAAACAAACAAAATTTTAGGATTCTTAAAATTGGAGTAAGGAGGTAGACTATCCTTTGTGTCATATACTACTTATTTTTGGGGCATTGCATTTAGTTACTAAACAATCTTTCAGCATTGGTATTTCTATCTTAAAGAAAGGCTTCCCAATAACAACATGAAGACAAAAATGTGCTATTCACTGTGTTTAAAGAGAGAAAGACAGCTGAGATACAGTGTGAACTCAAAGAAAAATGAATATGTTGACAATATTGCCAGTGGAACACTTGAGTATAGATTTTGTTGCATAGAATTATTGAGTGATCAAAATATTTAGATCCTTTAAATTAAGTGAAATCAAACAGATTAGCTGAAAAACTGCAGGCAACTTCATAGCCCAAATGATCCTCATGCTGCTTTCTACAGGGATCTTGAATAAAACATGTAGCTTCATACTCTGTAGCTGATTGCCTGACCATTGAATAAATATGTACTTTTTATTATTAACACAGAAAAATACAAAATGATTTAATAATAGAGAATGCTGATATGAATATCAAACATCTTCAAGGGTATCTGACTCAATAAACCTGAATAATAAAGTATTACAACTTTATAAATCTGCAAACTTGATGCCTGAAATGAAAGGGCAAGTAGAGATGTTGAAAGAAAATGGGTTTATAATTAGTCAAGGCAGAAACTAGGACAATTCTCAGTAGGTTATCTTTTTGTATCCATAGGTGTATACATGTAAGTGGGTTCAAAAATCATGTCCACGTATGCATAATAATTTGTATTGGAATGATAGAGGGTAAAAATCACATTAAGATGCAAAGCATATAAAATGTGCAAATATAGAATTACCTTTTTAATGTAATGAAGAGAAAGGTTGTTTCAACTGAGGTTTGACAGCAATATTTGTTCGTCTGTTATATAATCTTGAAATTTTCTTTGATCTGCTGAAGTATTTTGTAAAAGAATATTCTATTGTTTATAAAGGGTAGCAGTATGAACAAGGGAATAAAAACATTGTTATGCTCCGTCATATTCGGTGTTGCATAATGATGGCTGAAGACAGCATGGTTGTTTTGGTTTATAATAATATCTATCGCTTTAGACACAAACACACACATACACGTGCACACAGTAAGTGATGATGTGTGGTGAAGTATCTGGAGGTTGAATCTGGACAGCGAGAATGTGTGTATCATTTTTAGTTGCAGTTCTCTTTCAGCGGGATTCATGCATTTGTATTTGTACTTTAGCAAGAATTTACATTTGTCCAGTGAGCTACATGTATTTTATCAGTCCAGGGATGTTTATGTGAGGAAGAAATGGAACAAAGGCTGCACAACATGCAGCTTGGTGAGCAGGCTAGAGTTCGGCTATTGTCTTACTATGACGATCTCTTAGTAGAAATCCTTTCTAAATACCAGTTCTGTGACAATCAAGGGAGTTTCTGTGCTATCACATGCACTTTTCAGGAGATTAGCTACTGTGCGAATGGTCTTGCTTTTCAGAGTGTCAAAAGGATAAGCAGAAGTCTTGAAGACTTCTAGGCAGGAGAAAACCTTGTTCATGTTTTGAGAATAATTCCTCGACTGGTTGCTTTTAGTTATTTATTCCAGTGAAGTATGTCTGTCTGGGAATCCAAACAAGCCTGTAAGAGTCCCTGAAACAAGATTCTGTGTATAGTTTCTCTCTTAAATGTGCAAATGCCATTAGATTTGCTCTACCTTGTATAACTAGTTTATTTGTCTGTCTCACAGTTTAATTACAAAAGGAAAAGTCTACGGGTCTAGGTATCTGTTCATGTCCTCAGTAGATACTGATCTTCATTTTCTCTCTTTCTGTCTTGGTTTACTGTTTCCCTTCTGCTCCTGGATTGATATTCCGTCTTCACCAAAGAGGTGGATCTGTGTTTAGATCCTTCTAATATCATAGTATGGAAATGCACTTGTTTCTACTGTGATTAGAAGACTGAAGTAATATCTTATGTCTGCAGAAGTGACAGCTTTCCACATATGAATATGCCGTACTATATATTTTTCTCCTTCCAGAAATATGATTTGTGGTGGGCTGAACCCAGCTGGCAGCCAAACTCCCACCCATCTGCTTGCTTACTCCCTGCCTCATCAGGATGGATGGGAGAAAATAAAGAACAAGAGTGAGAAAGCTTTTGGGTTGACACAAAGTCAGGGCGGTCACTTACCAATTATTGTCACAAGTGAAACAGGCTTGGTTTGGGGGAAATTAAATTACTTATTGCCAATTAAAATAGTACTTTTTCTCTGCAGCTCCTGCCTTCTCACTCTTTTCCTATGCTTCAGGGTGGGTCTTCTAGAGGATACCTTTGACATTTACCTGCTCTAGCATGGGCACCTCCAAGGGCTGCAGTCCCTTCACAGGTGTTCTTAATTTGCCATGGCATTTCTTTTTCTCTGACTCAGCATTCCCTCAGCTGTTTGCCTTTTTGTTCCCTCCTCCTCTCTCCTTTCTTACACATATATTCACAGATGCACCACTAAATGGGCCGATGGGCTTGGCTGTAGCCTGGGCTGGGTGTGGGCCAGGTTGCCTGAAACTGGTCAGGGTCTGTCACAGGGCAGCCACTAATCTCCCACAGAGGCCACCCCAGCAGCCTCCTAACTGCTAGAATCTTGTTACCTTTACCCACTAATAATTTTAAAGTCATTGAAGCATGGTAGACTAGGTTTGAATACAGACATTTCAAGATTTCTTCAGACATTTTTCTGTGTTTCTCTTTGTTGACTGTCTTGGCCATTTGTTGGGTAAGAAGTAATTCAAACATTTAATTTTTGTGGTGTATGTATAACAGTGAAGTACTTTTTTCCTAGAGGAAGCACTGATATATATTCCAATTCTACTTTTCAGTTAGCTTTTCCTCAAATACAATTACAGGAATTCAAGGAAGTATAAAATGTGACAACATATTTATGAATCACAAGATTTAACAGAGACTAAAGTAGATCTTATTATTGATGTGCTTACTGCTTCATTAAATTCCCCTTAAAGTTTGCAGGATGGATATGGATCATTTGCAATAATAATTACGCAGTGATCAATTGATTGTGTCTGACATTGTACTTGTCATCTTGAAATGCAAAATCCATTCATTTTCAACTGTGTGAACATTTTTCTCTAATGTATGCACTAGCATGCAATGGTTTATTTTATAGAGAAGTGCATTTTATAAAGTTTGAGGACTTAACATTAACCTTTAGCTAAGGATGAAGTATCACTTGTCATTTTACAAAAATGAAAACTGCCCAGCCAGCAGTTTTTTGAGGTTAGAAAACACAGTCTAATTTCAAAAAGATTCTTCAAATAAGAATGTGTGCATTTCATTTGATAAATATATGTGTATTACGAACATTAGTTTTCTCATAGCTCTGTTTGAAACACAGCATGATGAGCATACTTGAGATCTTGAGATCATACTTGAGCAAGCTTAAGATCTCTGCTTTTAAAGCTGGTATGTGTTATTTGCAAAGTCTCTTTGTTACCTGCTTATATTTTGACTCATGACAATAACTGTTATTTGGAAATTTAGTATAAAATGTTTTAACCTCAGTCATTCTTGAAGTACTATATGTTTTGTGCTTTGATTAGTGTAATATGACAGTTTGATCTTTCTTTTGTAAAAAAATGTTTGCAACAATGAATGGAACATTATTATTCTTTATCTGGATTGTTTGGGCTTTGGGAATTTTGAAGAAAACGTTTCTATGAAAATTCTATGAAATGGCGAGTTAGATGCACTTGATTTTAAGTGCAGTCACTATAATTTCCAAGCTAACAGAGACACAGAAATCAAAAGATTTCCGTGGAGGGCATTTGTAGGCCCTCCACTTGGAGATTTTGCGGGGCACGCACTGCTATGAAATAGGAAGTGAAGACCAGAGCTATAGCTGGTGAGATTTTATTCAAAATTGTTTTCTCCAAGGCTAAATCCCAAATTTAGGTTGTAGTTCAGTCAAAAGATTAGTAATAACTTTTATTGAAGTTTTAAACTTGTATTCAAAGGTTTACTTTTTGTTCTCTTTCTGCAGTTTATAGTTTTAATCAGTTACTTAAGTAGTTACTTGTAGAAGATGGTTGTTACTGACTGTGCCTTACTCTTGTCAACACTGTTCTAGCTTGTAAGCTTTAAGAAGATATCCCAGGTCAACAGAAAAGGTTGTCCAGAGTTGTGGGTGCCCCATCATTTGAAGTGTTCAAAGTCGTGGTTGGACAGGGCTTTGTGCAACTTGAACTAACAAAGGATGTCCCTGCCCACAGCGGAGAGGTTGAAGTAGGTGATCGTTAAAAATCCCTTTGAGCCCAAGCCATTCTTTGATTTTATGGAGGAATAGGTCAAGAGGCTGAGGTGAAAGGAGTACATGAGAGATCAGAACAGTTAATGCGATTTTAAGTTAAACATAATTAAATAATGTCACATGGACTAAAGTCCTACTCCTAAAACAACTTGCAGGGTCAACTCTGTTTTTTTGTTGTTGTTGTTTGTTTTTGTCTTGGTGTATTTCAAAATATGTTTACTGCCACAGCATCTGAGGGCAGCGTGGAACGTGCGGCATGAGAAACTTGAGATCTTTGAGCACTTCTTTCTACCTAGAGTAACTTGGTACTTATGCTAATAATAATAATGCCCTTCCTCTTCTGTGCTTTGGTTAACACATGCAGATGTCTAAGGCACTACAATTTTCAAATTAATTAGTTGGGACAATGAATTCCAACACAGAGTTGATTTGGAGAAAGGCCTGGTTTACTTTCCTGGCATGACTTTATCTAAAATTGAGTGAAGTTGTAAGGGGTAAATAAAAGTGAGAATAGTATTATTGGATTTTTTTTTCTGCTGCAAAGTTGTAATAATGTATGATAATTGGTCTTTATGGCATTAGAAAAGAGATGTTACTGCAGGAGTGTTCAGACACTAGGAGGTATGTATACCCATCTACCTAACACTTCATATTGTGTGGTCTCCACATTTCTCTGTAGTCTGGAAGTATCACCAAATCTCTTGCTATGTTTACTGTTGTTAGTACATATTTTATAATCAAGGTGCTTCCTTTTGAAAAATGCAAAAAAGGAAATACTAGTGACAACGGCTTGCTGATGTACCTCATGATGGGCAGAACCTATTGTTTTATCCATAAAAACCTGCAGTACTTTAAATTACAGATGCAGTAGTTGGATCCTTTCCTTACAGCACTAGGTATTGAATTTACAGCATTTGGGTAGTCATATTAAAACCACTGAGCTAAATATACCCAGGAAATAATCCCACACTAGTACTGTAACCAAGCATTATCAATAAGCGGCAATACATCAGAGGCATCACTAAGATCTAGTCTGGCAATGTGTTTGATGCTACAGGCAACAACAGGATGGTAACAGTAGGACTCATTTTTTGATTTGCTTATGGGGTAATTCTTTCTAGTAGCTAGGAATAGTAGAAGGGTAAAAGATTTACTCTCAAACAAGAGATGAAAGCTGATCTTGCAAGAAGACAAAATTGCAGACAGTATAGGAATAAATGCTTTGAATTTTGGGTGGTTCTGTGTGAAGCCAAGAGTTGGACTTGGTCATTCTTGTGGGTCCTTTCCAATGCAGGATATTTTGTGATTCTATGAAATAAAAATATGATGGTGTAAAAAATGGAATGTAACCACTAAGACCTGTGAAGTCCAGAAGGATGATGCATACAGACCTAGATGGGATAGACATAAAAAATGTAATTCCACCACTCACATGTGTAGTGTGATGTGGTGACAAAGGTTACTGGTATTTATAAAGTACCACATGCAATTGTGTGTGTTTAGCATTTGTTACTCTGTTATTTTAGGTTATCGCATGCTATTGCTGCAGAACTACACAGTGCAACCGAAGAGAACGCTCTTGTTTGAGGCTAATATAGACATGTTTACAGCCTCTGAACCAATTCATATTTGAAATTGGTTTATAGAAAGCAATAATAAACAGACAAGTCAAACACAACTCTTAGCTATGAAACGTATGCAAGTGAGCCACATGTTTAATTTGAATCTCTCCCACTGAAGAGCAAGCCTGTACATGCATTACTCTTGGACATGGAAAAAGGAGCAGTTACTCATGTTTTAGCAGCCTTTTACACACCAAAGGTATTTTTTCCTGGTGAGGCAGAAGTAAGATGAGTACTTCAGCTGTCTTTTAGATGAAATGACTCCAGTTTACACTGGAGGAATATCTTGTCATGGAACCTTAAAATTTTGACTGTTTTTAAAGGTAGATTAAGAAGGCTTACATTAATGATCCTATTTAACACTCTAAAGCAAGTGTTTTTTCAGTATGTATCAATATCCCCAGATCACCTGGATTTCCCTTCTTCTCTTTGTAGTATAGCATATTTCAAACTTAGTGTGAAAGGATCCTGGTAAATGGGGTAGATAACACTACGCAGAAAAAGGAAGGAAAAAAAAGTCATAGTAGTAAGATGCATTTCTATTGGGACATCCTTTGGAAATTTTCCAAAGGATCTTTTCCTTTCCATTTAGAATGTTACACAAATCTAATAACGGCATTATCCTTCTTTCTTCCCAGCTGGAGGTGTACTGCACATTAAGGAGGGAGGTTTCCAGAGAAAGCTGTAGGGAGAAAATTTTCCCTGGAATTTTTACATGAGCATAGGCAGTTCTGTCTATAGATCCAGTCTAGATGGCAACTGTTATGGTTTTAATAGCATGATTAGATGACAGAAGCAAAAACAGGCAGAACTGTCAGGATGCAAAGTCATTCAGAGAAGGCCTTGTGGTCTACTTGGAAATTGTAGGAAGCCGCCACTCCCTTACAATAAAAGAAGCCCATGCAGAACTGGTCTTTCCTCAGAGCCTTGTACCTTCAGCTTTTACTGCAGACATGTATTATTTGGCTTATTTCTGTTAAGCAAAATATGGGATGTTTCTTCTCTGTTTTAGAAAATATTTGTTATTTATTCAAGAACAAATTTATAGGCAGCTTTATTCGCATTGGTGTCAGCAATCAAATATGTTAGAATACTTCATTAAGTATTAATGACACCTATTGTGAATTGTTGGTTGAATTATTCAGTGTATATGTGTTCTCCTTCCAGGCTGGGAGGACATGGCATACATTCAAACAGGCATATTTCAGTAGTAACTAGATTTCAGATGATATCTGCAAATTCCCAAATCCATTGTTCTGGAGTATTTTAGGCTGGAGGAAAATTAATGATCGGGAAAATAGGAGTGCAAAGCAAAACTTTATCTGAGAATTTAAGTGCTTTATTTGATTGTACCAAGTATCTGAAATCCTTATCACTGATGATTCAAAAGAGTCAATATATTTACATCCTAAACCAGCATTATACAAAGACGTAAATTAATAAATTTATTTGTATGTGATAACAGGCTATTGAGGTATATTTCTCTGATCTACAGTGCATAATAAAAATATGAAACACATATTTCACAGTGCCTTTGGACTCCACAGTAAAAGTCACATTTTGAAATATTGTGGCTAATCTATACAGCTGACTAGAAAAAGAAAACCAGTTCCAAATATGAATAAATGATCTGCTACTTAATATGTCAGTGTATTTGTCAGGTTGATAACATTAGGTTCAGCTGCATTCAATTCTTTACCTTGCAATATTTGAAGTTTGATATTGTGCTTCACTAAATTTAATACATGGATCTCAGTAATAGAGGAAATCACTTTAGCACTTGGCAGTTTGTTATGCTGTATAAAATTGACTGCCCTGCAAACACAGTAGCGATAATAAAAATTGTGGTCAGTAGGGGGGTGTAATGTATTTTCTTAGCTTCAGCAAAGGTCCAGATGAGATTTATTGAGATTTTGCTATTTGGGTGAGGATCAATAGAGCTTTGTTAATAATTTGTTGTAAGGGCACCCTTCAGGGATATGACATTTTACTTTAAAACTTGGGTAATATTGAAAGCATGCCTAGTGATAACAATGTCAAGTCCCTTTGTTTCACAAACATGGATTTTTGCATTCAACTTGTGGGAGTGTTTACTTTCAGAGCAATTACATTTGAAATCATTCAATATGTTATGCAGTCTGGTATTGATAACAAGATTCTATGCGTTTTGTAAGAGTTCTAATGGAAATCTTAAGAAAGATTCCCAAGCACATTCTTAAGTCCTCCATTTTCTCAGTTGTTTCCTTTACTAGTCAAAGAAGTTTCTCTTAAAAATCAGCCTGTATTTTCCTACAGGTATCTGATTTTCATGAATGGAATTTAATCATCGTCCATATAGATAGAAAACAATGATCTGCAAAATTTACCTTAAATTAAACACTGCTTTTTAAAGTAACGAAGATCACAATCTTACTTTCATGACTACAGAGTTAGAGAAGATGGCAAAAGAAACTTATGCCTGAATCTTCCCATCGCTAGTAGTACTTTGCATAACAATTATTTGGTTGACTTATATGTTTGTATTGCTTTTATATTTTCATTAAAACAAACTTCCGTTCATTTTATGTGCTAAGAAAACCTTCCTTTTCAGCCATCAAAATTTGATGGACGCTACTGATTGGAAGGAAATTTTTGTCAGCGCTTTGCAGTTTGAACGCTGGGACTAGGTACAGCAGAACAATTTATTTTCAATGAGCATGCACAAAGTAAGATTTATGACTTTTGCAGCTCAGATGACATTTCTTACACAGTTGCTGAGCTACAGCAAATTAAAGGGATCCATGAATACTAAGGGGTGTGTTTTTGTAATGAGGGAGAAGAGACAGAAGCAATAAGAAGATAATTAAGGTAACAACTTGTGAAAAATTAAAGTGTTTCTGTCTTTCATTTCTGAATCTCTGAGCATAAACTTTGTAGTTGTTAATTTAATTGCTGATGTTCTCTGTATCCCTGAAGAATATTAAGGATTAATCATCTGGTTCATTCCAACAAGAGATAAGGCCTAAGTGAATTGAAATTTTACCAATTTAACCCTGTCTTCCTCCTAATATGACATGATTAACATTTTTCAATTAACAACACATAATTATTTGGAAGGCCTCATTGCACTTAGGCCATTTTTCAGTTTCAGGTTGCCCTTTACAGGTATTTCAAAACTGAATAAAAGGAAGGCTATATTTTTATTCTGCATTATCAGCCATTCCAAGTGCAAGAATTGAAAATTTTTACTCACTTTCAGTCATTTTTGTTCCTAATAATTTCTGTGTGAAAGATCTATGAGTTGATTCTGATTATCTGAACAATTTCTTTTGCAACATTTTAAGGATAGACAAGTTGTTTTTTTTTTTCTTGGTTTCATTTCTTTTTTTTTTTCCTAGGCTGACTGTACCGATCTGAATATATGTTATTAATCATTTGTGGTTGAATACTGATTTATAGAAGTAGCAAATGCACTGATCTCTAAAATGCATAGCAATTCATCCAAATATTAAATCATAGTGCATTGTTTCACCTTGGAATAAAAGGTAATTAAATGATTCACATTTGTAAGAGACTTTGGTTTAGTTCTACACTCAATAAATGATGCAGTATCTCTTTCTTAAGCTTTCTGATACTTACTGAAGTGCTTTCCTAGTATCTTTCAGTGGGCAAAGTGTACATAGTTGTGTTTACTAGCTGTTATGTAGCAGTTAATGGGAAAGCATCATTAATTTGTGGTAAATTGAGAGAAAGCAAAAGAAAACTAAATATGAAGAAAATATCTTTTTTTTAAAATTATTTTTATTTTTTCCTTAAGACTAGGAGATGATTGAAGTTTACTGGTTTGTAGTTTCAAAAGAAAAATGGTAGCATTTCCAAGGCTAGTGCTTAAAACTTACTGTCTTGAAGATCGTGTTAATTTGATGATCAAGAAGGTAGGTGAGGTGGGGTTGCCTGCAGACAGTAATGGTTTTCTCCAGTTACTGCATTTTTTATTTTACTTTATTGACGTATCAGGGCTGAATTTATTGAAATTTTGCTCAAAAGGAAAGGTATTTTCAAGGAAATAATCAGCAAGTGAAATTGCTTCAACCCCAGGCAATACCTGAGGCTGGAGTAATGTGTCTTTGTACATTTCTGCCCTTGGTCCATCCCTCCAGCAGGCAAGCAGGAGTCTTTTAATATTAATGTTAAATATGAGAAGTGCATCAGGCACCTTTCATGCACCTGTGCATGCAGTTGTGTTTTCTGTATGTCACCTGCCTGTCCACTGTGGTTGGCTGAGAAATGCTGTCTGGGTTCTGGTAGCATTTCAGGGAAGAGGTTACATCAGGATGGCAATTAACACCTGTAATGCAATCATCTTGTCCCATTTCCATCTCCTTTAGTGATGGATGCATTTTCTTTAACAATAAAAACCCAACTGTTTTGCACTTCCTTCAGTGACGTTCTGCATTAGTCTCATTCATTCTCAGATTCATTACATGTTTAGCTCCTTGCTTAGAAGCACTGATGAACGCCAGTTCCTAATACACTCACTGGAGGTGTGCCAGTAAAACTCTTTAGAGGTTTCAAAACCTTATCGAGA